>OMNN01024259.1:0-17253 GCA_900302755.1 Chromis chromis
TCTGATTTTAGGCTCTTAATTTTTGCTGGCTCATTCTGAAGTATGGAAATAATCTAATTTCTCACGACTTACAGGCATTATAATGGCAGCATGCACCCCTGAATAATCTGTCCTTCCCACCATCTTCAACACAGGAGAGCGAATGTTCTCGGTAACCTGTAAAGGAGTTGTTATTTAGCAGCTAAAAATGTAACTTTGTTTGCTGGTGTGGGATGTTGCGAGCAGAGTTGGACCGCAGGAACGTAAAGCAGCTCTCCTTCCTCTGTTATTGAGTTATTACAATGGGTCTTTAGAGAAAAGAGGGCCTTCTTTAGCTCTTTCAACTTCCTGCTTTGCTAACTTCAAACCCTTAAAGCTCCTACAGAGCATCATCTGCCTCTCTGTATTGCTTCCCTCAGATTGGGCTGTGGCTCTTGAAGTTTTCTACCTGTTCTCTGAGCTCTTTGAGACTTCCCTGCCTGCACAGGGTTTGTCAGATTTCATAAAAGGGAAAGCTGTTAATGCATGCATCGCATGCTCTGACCTTCCCCAACAGTTGTGTCTTTTTCAAAGTGTAAACCTTTCTGTTCAGATCTATCTCGCCTAAAAAGGAGAGCAACTGTTACGGAGGAAGAGCAACTGTTTTACTTCCTAAAGGAGTGAGGAGAGGACAGATTTGAAAAACAGTCACATCCAGATGGAGCTATCATCTTCCCTCTGCTATTTCATCGGTTTGTGGATAACTTATAATGTTCATTATCTTGAAAACGTTTTCCTCTTACAGTTAATTATACCCAATTTTGATAAGTGGAGGACTATTATGTCCTCTCTAGTATATGAAATAGAAGATTAAATGATTTCAGGCTTCAAGTCCTGATGATCACACCATGACTATATTGTCAACCCTCTGGTGAAGTCGTAAATCCTCTGGCCCTAGACATGAAGGAAATTCCTAATTAATACATAGTTCTTGTTTTCGATGAAACAATATGGCCAAGTTGCTAATAAAAGACCCTTTTGATACAGTGCAGGTAGATTAGAACTGAACTTTTTGTTGGTGCATGATTTTGAAGGGCAGGGGAGGACACTGCCTGAGGTGTGTACGTGCATTTTTGATGTCTGTGTGTGTGTGTTGAAGTAAAAGATTCGGGAAAGTGTGAGTGCATTCAATAAGTTGCTAATGCCACTGAAGGACAATCACAGATGGAGCTCCTATAATAATTAATGTGAGCATGGCAGGGTTCCAAACCCTGGGAAATAACCAAAGTGTGTTTGATCCACTGCTTGTCTTTAATGAAGTGCAGGAGGCTAATTCAGTGCACAGATTTAACTTCATTACTGCAGGTGAGGGGAGCCTTCGTCTTACTACTCAGAAAAAGAGGAATGAAAAGGAAACTGGCGCCGGATGGAGGCTGCATCACCTACTTTCAAATACTCTGGTCTCTCAAACTGCCTCTTCTCTATACGCAAGGCAAGGTTTTTAATTTGTTCCATAATAGAATTCATCTCAAGCATCTCAGCCATTAAGTGTTCTGCATTTGTCGCAGGCTGAAGAACAGGCGAGTGGGATGGATTTCATTAGACAATCTGGGGCAGCAGAGGAGCACAGGAAGCTCTCTACTCCTCTTCCCTTTTTATTCTTATTTTAGTATTCCTTACTCTTGATTTTATATGTCATTCTCCTTATTTTATCCTTTCTCTGACCTCTACATCTTACTGGTCTAATGTGCAAGAAAGCTTTTCCTTCTCCCTTCACTGTGCCGGTAAGGCCCTTATGACTTAGGGGTTGGGGTTGCTATCCTTTCAGCTGATGTATTTTACCAAGTGAAACTCTGAGCTTCATCATTTTTGCCTTCTCTCGGTCATTTGCCCATTTATTATTACCTCATCTGCACCATCTGCCCCTTCTGGGGGCAACATCAGGTCTTTCTGGACCTCTCACTGCATCTTAAAAGCATTAACTGTGGGTGGGGACTGATGGATGGTAATGGCCTATCTCAACGTAACGTCCCTAAGCGCCTCTCAAGTGGGCTGCAGGCTCCTTCCAGGTCAGAGAAGAGCTGAGATGAAAGTGAAATATCATTGAAAGCTATGAGTGGGGTAGGAGGAACACCAAGTTGATTAAAGGTCTCCTTATGTTGGATTTTAGCCGTGATTTGAAATTAGGCAGCTCTTTTTAATTTACTCTCTCAAATTAGAATAATAAATGGATCCAAACCTAACTGGGTGTCAGCAAGTCAGAGATAACAGCAAGGGAGCTGAAAGACAAGCAGGCAGAAGAGACATGGAGAAAGAGAAAGGGGGAGGACAGTGCAGGATAGGCAGTTTTGGGAGGGAGGGGGGCCTAAGGCACCGGCATCCCTAAGTCGGCCCCAAGGGGATTCCCTCTCGGATAAATGGTAGGGAATGTGACCTAATGCCCAGGAAATGGTCATGTTTAATTTAACAAGCAGATGGCAGGGGCATCTGAAGAGGGGGGGTGGCACTGGTGAAGCAACAAGCCTGCCTGGAGGTTTCTCACAGCTTACAGCTCTGGTACAACTGAGAGCATGTCTACTCCATGACACAAGTCCTGTGTTCATGTAAACACAGAGGAAAAGATTCATCAACAACAAAGTGGAATTTTCCTTTTTTAAGTTGCGTCTCACTGCATTATGGTCCCATCATATCTGTTAAAGGTAACGTCAGCACTCCTAATCCAGTATAGGTTCTGTCAAATTCAGTGAATATCTCCTCATAGTCTGCTATCTGCCCATTAATGGTGTGCACCGACAAAAAAATCTGGTGTTCCTACACAACCCTGGCTGAGCCAAACCGGAGCAATCCAGACAACACTATTCTAGGGTGTCCTGTGCACGTTGGTGCTCATGCACAGGACAGGGGGAGAGAGAGGGATGAGGTGGGATAGATAGTGAGTGAGAAGCTAACTATCTAAATAGGCAAACTAGCTGAATATCAGCAATCTTTCTCCAGAATCTCCAAATGTAATACTATAAAACTGATTGTTATATGAAGGATTATTAGGAAACAATTAATAGCATTAGTCAAAGCTAGAAACAGGGGAGTATTATAGATTTTATCTGCATGTGCAGCCATACAAAAATGTCATGATTGTGTGTTTCATGTTTTGATGGTAGCAGATGATTTTTATATAGTAATTATATATTACAAATATGCCAATAGAAAATGCTTGTGTTCAAGCATCCCGAAACAACATTATCTTCTGAAACATCCAGGATGTAAAAGAACATGACGGCAAACTCATATTGCTGCGATGTGAACATTGAGGAATCTTTGCATGATGTAGACTGATTTTAGCTGTGTTTAGGAGCCACGGTGAAGAAAAACTAATGCGAAACCCTACCAGGAAGTGAAATAAAAACAAAACAAAAAAAAGATGTAGTGATCTTTTTAAGTCACAGAGCTCGTCGAATGGTATGGCCTTTGTGATTTTTGTGAGTGGAGAAAGGTAATTGTGTGTCTTTCTTGCCTCAGGTAGTCCCTGCGACACAGGATGAGGTTGGCTTTCGTATAGAGGGTGGAGCCCACCTCCCCCAGGCGGCAGTCACAGCAGGCACATTTGAGACAGTCCTCATGCCAGTATTTGTCCAGGGCCTTGAGCAGGTAGCGGTCTTTAATCTTGCGATTGCAGCCAGCACACCCCTTCTGTTTCCCTTTGGGCTGGACGGAGAGCATCGGCACACCTGTAGTGATAAGGAGACAAACAGCCATGCGTGATTTACGGCCCAGGAACACGAGTGACTTTTCATGTTCTCTTTTTGATAAGCTGGCTGCTTCTCGAGGCGTCTAAGCCTGGCCTCGCACACGGCCACAGCACACTGCCACAGCACACTGCCTACCTGCTTCATATGCATTAAAGAAAACATTCTTCCATGTAGATAGGCACACAGGTCACATTGGACTACAAAGCCTTGACTTACTTGTTCCACTACGAACACGCTGTAATACAAAAGTTACACGATCACTGGCAGCAGGCTTCAGGAGCAGGGGCATGTCTTATGTATTTCTGAGAATAGGAGACACAATGTTTATTTTGCCTACTGTGGTATTTACAACAAGCTGTGTAGTATGTTAGTTACCTACCATTTCATCAAAGCCCATTTCACTCAACTGTCCACAGCTGTAAAAGCTCCTCATGGGCTTTGTTTGGTATAGATTAACATTAACCTTTTAAAAAGCCTCTGACCACAAAAACGTTGCTACCAGACCCCAGTGAGATATGTTATGGCCTAAGTGCCTTTTAGCATACACTCACTCTGTGTGTTTCATCCAGACACACTCAGGGACACACACTGCCACAGACTCACGCACACACACAAGCACGTGTGCACACAAACCACAGACACACACACACACTGTTCCCTGCTCAGTGCATTACAGCCTTTCCTCCTTTTACACTTATCTGTACTCATGTGTCTGCAATGAGCGAGCCTAAGTTACCAAACTCGCAAATTGCCCTGCTGTCACGCAGGTCCCCTTTAAGTGCGCCTTTTAGCCTCCTAAAGGACAAATAAAGTCCATTTAATAACTGCACTAAACACTAATAGTCTATGTGTGGTTGACATTTGTGTTTGGACTAAAAGCCCCCCTCAGGCCACTGCTGGTACAGAGGCAGGGGCGCGCAGCTCCCCTCTGTAGCACTAACAGGTCTGCCACAGCTGAAAGCACAAGACAACAGCTCTTAAGACACTCTCTCACACACTGAGCTATTGATCCGTCTAAAAGAACACACAGTGGACGCCACTTGCCACTCCACTTTCAAAACACATTTCTCTCTCTCTTTCTAAAAAAAAAAAAGACTGGACACTCTGCATCACAGGGGGTTAGACCAGCAGTTTGTATGTGTGGGTATCTGTAAAGGGCCCTTTTTAAAGACGTTACACAGAGTTTCATATGAAATGTCACTGTTTTACTGTTGAACTTTACAGGTGTGCACAGGTACATTTTATCCGGAGCAGATAAAGTTTTTGTTTACATTTCTTCGGCAGAAAAGTAGGCGCAGTTGTGACAGTGTATTCTGTAGCTGTGTAATGTGTGTATATGGTCATTTTGGCTTTAACTTCTGCAGCTTGCTGTGTGATAAACACGGCGCCGGCTGGTAACATGGGACTGCTTCACTCTGTGCACTGTTTTTCTCAGTTAAGTCTGTCAGGTTCGCTCTCTTTCACAAAAATCCTATTCCAGAAGAACTTCTTTAGAATAGCAAATCATTTTCTCGCGCTCTGTCTGTCTCCTTCGCAATGCGCGTACACACATGTAAATGGACTCGCAAAGTACCTTATTGGATCCAGATTTGCTCTGCAATTTTTGGCCATCCTCACATCAATATTGCTATGAATGTAATATAATTAGCATTTCCCCTTTTAAAAAAAGAGGTGAAAGGAATAGGAGAGCTTGTTAGTCAAATTTATGGCTTTGGTTTATATGTCAGTAAGTGCTCCAGTGGTGTTGAGCCGTCTTATTTCTTTATCAGAAGTGGAAAGGAGAGGCTAATTGGTCCAGTGCTGGTGATGGGAGCCATCAATTAGCGTTCTGCCTGCCCTCCAGCTCCCTCACCTCCCTCACCTCCCTCCTTTCCCAAAACAGAACCCTTGAAGCTGCCGCATTAGGATCACAAAACCTGCTATAAATACCAATGTTCAGTGTAAATGAAGCTAAAAAGCTTCAAATTCAAGCCACACTGGATAAGGGCGGACTCTTCTACCTGTATTTCATGGCTTGTTAGGGGAGCTCTCTGCAGGTATGCCAACAGTGCTCGCCTGACAGGCTTCTACAGAACTAAAAACAGTCTTAATGAGGAGAGAGAGAGAATGCCTGCGTGTGAGTGTGTGTCTGTGTACATGTGAATGCGTGTGTGCCTCAGAGCTTGTGCAAAGAAAACGAAAGGAGTTGCAGCAATTCCCTGAGGGATCACAAAAATCTTTAATTTGCCTTTTATGACACCTAATTAGTTATTCTACTCAAAATCTTTGCTTTAAATAAGAGAACTAATTATACAAAAAGGTCGTTCCTCCACCTCCAGAGAACTACTTCTAATTGGTTGAGACCACCACCCGCCACACACTCCTTAACCATATCATGTGTGTGTTTTACATCACGTTTGAAAAGGCCAAAGCTTAACCTATCCTGCAGTCACCGTGTGTTTCTCAACCCCACTATTGGATGCACACTTTGCTTTAAAACCCGCTCGGCATCATTAAAGTGACAACACTGTCTGTGTCTTAGTGCGACCCGGGATCTGTGTTCGCAGTTAGTCAGACATTCATTCCTCCTTACATACGTCCTGGTCCTTGAGGCTTGTCTGTAAGAGGGAGATGTTTCTGTGAAGGCACACCTAATGTCTGCCAGGAAACCAGTATGCACATTTCAACTGCTGCCTTTTTTCTTGAAGCCATCGCCGGGAACAAACATGGGTTTGATGTCTTCTACCAAAGCAGCCTCTGGAAAACAGCTTTAATAGTAGTGTAGCAAGCAGTAGCTAAAACCTACTAAACAAAGAGCAGTGACAGAAAAAAAATGATTGTGTAAAGTAAATGTCTTTTCAATTCCCTTAATGCCATGAGACATTTTCTTGCACCTGTCACCACTCCCGGCGCTCTGTGAAACGGTGGAGTACAACAGAACCTCCAATGCTTGCCACCTCCCAGAAAGAAAAGCTGCATTATGAAAGGAAGCAGCAGCCTCCACTTAATCCAATCCATTTAACAGATACAAGTGCCACTGACCTTCCAGTGTCATTTGATGTCACCAAAAGCATGCCTCTCCACATCACGATTCATTCTCCAACAAGGGATGCATTTTACCCCTCAAAGTGGAGAGACAGCACTTGCCCTGCCAAATATCCTTTCCTGAGAAGGAATTTAATTTGCCATTAGTACTGTGTGTAAAGGCCTGTCATCTCTCTCTTTCTTTAAGATTCTATCTTTCAAGAATATGTATAGTTAGTTTTACTCAGCCCAAGCAGTCTGTCAGAGCATGTATTTTCCATTATAGATAGCATCCGATTTCTGTTACCCCATTTACACTTCCATCTTTGCACCTATCAAAAAATCACATCAGTCCACTAACCTTTTTATATATATATATTTAAGGTTTTAAAAGAAAATCTGTTCGGAGCACTCAAGGAAATAGAAAATAGAAAACTACAATTATCACATAGACATGGCAAGACTGAAAAGACAGATGTTTCGCCCCAAATCCCTTTTTCCTGTCATTATCACTGAACTGTTTTGCTGCTATTTTTTTAAAGCAAGTGATCAGGTGTTTGAATTGTATGCTGCATAGAGTAATGTATACAGGTTTCCTATGAATCACAAGGCTATTATCAGCTTTTCTTTGTTATTTCGCTAAAGAAAGACCTGCTGTGAGTGTAAAAAAGCTAAATTTAACATTATTTTTTACTTATATTTCAGCTTCACTTTATACAAAATAGAAAAGCTTTGAGGACTTGAAGTAGCAAATCTTAACTTGACAAATAATTCAACTGTCAGATCATTTTAAAGTTGATCAACTGTTCAATTTACATGATTGTTTTTGTAAATTGTTAGGAAATTCACTCATGGTTTCCAGCACTACCCTACTAAACATGATCCCAGTGGAACAGCTGCTCTCACAGGCACTCAACCTTAATGGCAGAGAGGACAGTTACATCTGCTTCTCTGTTTTGTTAAATGTCTTTTGATCAATTAAGAGCACTGATGCCATGGTGTGATGCAGACTTTGCTGGTTCACGGGGAGGTAAAGGATCTTGATGAGAATCGCTCAGCCTTCCTGACACATGGGGAGGGAGGTGGGCTTTCAAGGAAGTGGAAGCTGGCCCTGGGTGGGCCTCCTCTCAGGGGCCCCTATAATTCCGACTCCCAGCTGCACTAAATACAACGGCGTTAGCCACCAGCATGGTGAATAAACAGGCTGCAATGCTCGGGGAAATTAGATACTACATTACCAAATGATTGCATTTATCTCGAACAAGTGCATTTGTCATCATCATCACCAGCACCACCATCATCTCTTAATTCAAAGCACTCCTGCACAAGACATCAGCCAGACGTTAATGGCCTACGATGAATGTCTAAACTGCTGCATGAAGTTACCAAACCAGGCACATTAACCCTGCATGACTGAATGAATCATCTTAAATAAATCTTAGAGGCAACATTATTATATTATATTATATTATATTATATTATATTATACAATTATGTAATTCCTCCTATGGATGGTACGAGACAAAAACAGTAATGTATAGAATGGGGGGAAAAAATCTAAAATTACTGTGTAGGTTTTGTATTAGACAAACTCTCATAGTCTCTCTCAGTTTACAGGCTTCAGGGGCCGATTTGCCCCAGTCCTTTGTGTTTCAGCCACCACTGTAAATGCTGTGGCCATGGCAATTCCAAATAAAATTTGTCCCCGGGCCAAGGTGTCTGCCACTAAGGTTAATAGGGATCTCATGCAGATGTCTTGCCATTGTGCGCATAAATCAGCCCCTTTCATTCAGCTTCTATCATGGCTGTAATTGAGCCCATAGACATGTTTCTTTATCGCCAAGACAAAATACAAGACATCTGGTAATAATATCAGCTGGAATACACATGTCAGTTGAAAGCTGATGAGCATATTCTGAATGATAAACAAAATAAAGACCACTGATTCATGGTCCTATCGTTTAGTTGGAGCATATGCAAGGAGTAAAGGAAAAGATATGCACAAAAACACACACAAACACACACACACACACACACACACACACACACACACACACACACACACACACACACACACACACACACACACACACACACACACACACACACACACACACTGACTGAAAGGGACACATACACTCTCTTTCAAATTAGGTAGTTTCTTACAAGGCCCAAGTCAATATTACATTTCATACTGGCTGTGTTTTTTTCTTATAATTTCCTCTAAGAGCCTTCTATATTACTGTACGGCATGCTACTTTTCCAGATGGTTGTGTATGAATGCTGGGGTCTGTGAGGTGATTTCTGGGACTGTATGCATGCTATGATTATGACATAATTAACACCCACAGTAAGTGGGAGAGAGAGCAGACAGGGCCGGTGCAGTTGAGGAGGGGACTGTTCATTAACAAGATGCACTCTCTCAAACTTTGCAGCTTGCTGTGGCTAATAAGCCCCGCTGAAACGGAGACCAGCCGTCCCTTGCATTGACCCTGGCACTGCCCAGGATAAGGGAGGGTTTTGTCTCCTGGAATAATTGCTCTTTTCACATGTTACAAGTGTCCTGACCCCCACGGTCGGCAGCCACTTTCCCTACCATAATTACTCCTGATCCGCTCCAAATGAGTCAGCCGCATTAGGGCTGCAATAACACTGGCCCAGCTTCAAGCGCGGCATGGGGAGTCTCAGCAGAGCAGCCTGGAACAGGACTGCCTTTTCTCCCAGCCCACGGTCATTTCCATCACGTCAGAGGTGCATTTCTTACACTTGAAGTCAGCACGAAGGCCCTGGGCCCTTTTCTGAGGCTTACAGAAGGCATTGTTAGCTCCTGGTGCTCACTACTCACTGTGGTTTGGCTGCAGACTCCATCCCAATTAACGGAAAACTTCATTAGGGTGTTTTTTTCCCACACTTTTCAGCCCCCTATTATTTTTAATTTATTCACATGGGGTTAATTAAAAGAAATGTATCACAGAGATATGCAACAGCTTTCTAATTAAATTCATTGCTGCTTTTTTTTTAAGACATGAAACTGGCAGAGTTTCCAAATTATTACAGAAGGCGACTTGTTCCAACACTTGGTTGCTCAGTAGTAGGTTGAGATTAGAGCTCTGCAAGGTAAGCTGTCAACAGCAGAAAGAGTGAGGAAGGGAGAGATGGGAAAAGAAAATGAGAGCGAGGGAATAAGATGAAGGAGGAGGAGGAGAAAAGACACAAAACATTCATGGTTTCATCATGCAGGTTTTTACCCCAAATAAACCCATGAGAGTTTTTTAAAAAGGAGGACTGTCAGAGTGTTAACGAAGCAAGGAGAAGATTTGGTATTTCATCCAGCCCATCACGTGTGACCGTGCTACTGGGCTTTGACTGCTGTTGGTCTGGGATATTTATTGCCTTAAAGCTGCCATTTAACCATTTTTCATTTAGGTGCAAGCTGTCAATAACTGAGAAAGTGAATGCACCTTCATCTTAAGTCCTTGTAGGTTCAAGATAAACTGACATGTCCTCCAGACTCTGCGTTTGAAACTGAATAGAGAAAAAAAAACATATATTCTTAGACTATATACATTTAAACTTTCATAGAAGAGGCAGTCTGATCTACCACTTCATGATTCCTGTCAAAAACAAAAGAAATCAAACCATTAGACCTGTCACAGCCACTTCCCGCCATCCGGAACAGAATGCACAAACACTTTTTAGTCCGCATTAAAAATGCATCTGGAGAGGAATAAATGTAGCCCTCTAAAGTTTGTGTCACTCATGAGGTCAGGAAGTGATGTACAAAATCCTCCCCACTCCCCAGCAATTACCGCACACTTATTATTTCAAAGGATATGCCAGGAGACAGGTGTGCCATTCAGGGTCCTCAGTGTGTTGGAAATGGAAGGGAAGAAGGAACACCATACTGTGGTGCACTGTGTGAGGTTCTTTAATCTTGAATAATGCAAATTCCCCACAGGGGGCAGTTATTTGGCAGCATGGGCCTCTAATGTCATTCAAGCACCTATTCCCACACCTGATAGGGTAAATAATGAGGGCGGTCGGGTGGGTGCACAATTAAAGAAGAGGTCTTCATGAAGATTCATGTGGGATGGTGAACCAAGTTGTCTCACACAGTCGTTCTGTCCGAAAGTTCTCAAGAGAGATGTACTATGGATGATGATGTTTCATTATGAATATGGCTTTAATGAATTCCTTTTAACACTTTTATATTACCTCATAATATAAAGACTGACCCTATTTCCTCATGGAGTAATTCTGGTTACTGGCTAAAATCAAATGGCACCTCAGCTCGAGACAACTGGTCAAATGAAATGGAATAAAATGAAAAGTAATGTGGATGGAAGGGGGGAGGGAGAGTCTAGGTCTCAGAGACAAGTTTAAGTTCATGCAGAGTTCATTGGGAATGTGTGTAGGTGGCAGCTGTCATTTGCATCTGAATCTGTAGTTACAAACATCTTAGTTAAGCGCTGATTAAATCAACAACTTCATATCCCAAAACTAATCTATTAGCTTTAAGGGAAAAAAGAACTACACTCCTTAATCACAGGCTTTAATTAAGATTTTATTTACTGAAGGTCACCCAATAATAGGTTACCTCAGCGACTATTTACCAACAAGGTAACTGGAATATTTGAGAAGTGTGAAGCCTCCATCTTCGTTTTTTTTATTTTTTATTCTTGTGGTAAAAAGCAGCTCCAAGGAGGCTTTTAGTTTTTGTAGTGTTTGACAAAATAAATTCTTGTTAGATTTTTTCCAACAAAATCAAGCAAAGGTCATTTTAGGCTGGGTTAGAAATACATACTGTGTGTGGAAAACTTAAGAACTGCAAGTTACAACGCTAGAAAATACAAGTTGTCCAATGAGAGTAAAACAACGTATGGGTTATTACACTGAGCAGCATCTTAATCTCAATGTGAAGGCAGGAAAGGGCAAAAGCAGTGAGAAAGAAAACTCACAGTGCCTCACAACAAGAATCTGTGAGTTCCGACCAAAGGCAGAACTTACTTTTTGACATTCAACCTGCAGAGAACTGAATGCAGCAGTGGGGGGCTTCAATAAAGTGGTGTTGGAGTTAATACTGAAAGTCTAAAAGCCCCGCTAGCAGCCCCTAGAGGCCGTCCTGCTCCTCGCACCCACAAGAACAAAGTATCTTTTACTGACCAACCAACAGTGCCACCCTCAGAGCCACACACTCACACAGGCAGGGCCAAAAATAAATAAAATAAACTCCGCAAAAGAGACCGGGGCATTTGTAAATGGGAATTATGGCGTTTGGCAAGGATTCCTGTTGGCACTGGGAGGCGTGGATTATAGAGGGAATACAACAGACCTCTTCATACGGACTCCTAAAAGTATATTAGTAATATAATGTAATATTGAATTTCTGCAGGTGTCCATTTCCTCATGTTTAGAATAGACCAGTGTGAATCAAACCAATGAATACTTGCTTTACAACTTAAAATGGCACACGGCTGTTTTTTTTTTAGAACTGTCAACTGCTCCTGCTGCCTTGAAAAATAACATCAGCCCACATGTTTCTGTAAACAGAAATTTTCACAGGAAGTTTATTAAATGTCATAATTTTTATATCCCATTTTTACCCTGGTCCATACCTCCATAGATACCTCCAAAATCTGTTCAATACTAATAAATAATCGTAGATCAGTTTGTTTTAAGACACAAAAAGACACGTCAGTACAATTATAATTTGAGTTTCAGTTTACACGTGAATAATACACCGTAGTAATTAAACAAATACATAAGCTTTCATTTCTATTCTGCGTCTAAAATCTTTACAGATATGTCATGTGCTCCATTTTCTGTTCTGTAATGAAGCTCTCAGCTACCGGAGCACCATAGCTGGTGACACTGTACTTTTGACATCTGCTCCTCTCAAGAACTTTGCTGCATGTCATTTGTTTTTCCCCCACGTCTCCTGTCTTCCCTTTCTAAGCCTATGATGACAGAATAAAGGAGAGATGATTTTCCTGCGAGCAAAGAATTAGCTTAACAAAGTGCATCCGCATGCCACGCGAGTCGGAAAAGAGAGAGTGCAATTGGTAAACAGGTGAATAAATAACCTTATGTTAAAAAAAACGGCAACAAAACAACTGATGAGCTGCTGCAGGAAGTGTGTGCGTGTATGTTTGTCGAGGCATCAGTGTATGAATTCTTGTTTTTTCACCCTCGACATGAGTGTTGTCAACAGCAGCTGGAGACAGGTCTGCAATGACAGGTGGCAGTGAGACCTGCCTCCAACAGGTTCAGACTTATAAGTAACTAGCAAAAGATATATGCTGTATGCATTGTGTGTGTGTGTGTGTGTGTGTGTGTGTGTATATATATATATATATTTATATATGGTAGGTACAAGTGCCAATGTGTAATTCAGCTAATATTCTTAAATATATATGCATGAGGTTTGTGGGGCTTATTTCTTGCAGTTGAGAATAGATTTTTACTGTAGCATGTCTATGCGTGTCTACATGTATTTCAGAACTTTATTAGACACTAGTTTTCTCCGCTGTGTTTTAAAACGTGTTTTCAAGAAATGATTCATCTCTATTTGTCAGAATATTTAAGGATTTTGTAAAAGGTTTCATTCTAACATTTGCCCTGCTCTTATATTTTCCTGGGAGTTTCACTATTCACAAACAACTTTCATACCAGAAATTCCTCCTGAAGTTGAAAATATCACTTGGAGTGAACAAAAAACAAAGGGTCAGGCTTGGGACAACACAACAGGGATCGACTGTTCTCTGTGATGCATGTGGTAGCCGCGGATCTTGTTGTGAGAATGTGTGTGATAACATGGCTAGCATGTGGCCTCTGGCAATAATAAAAGGGATGCTCTTACAGCTCAAGAGTGCATAATTGAGTTTGTGCGCCACACTGATGAGTGCAGCCATTTACATCGAAGGCAGGTGGGCGCACTCGCTAACACGTGTCTCTTAAGTCTCAATTCGGTCCCTTTGAATTCCACTTAGATCATGGAAAATGATACACATCTCCCACACTCATAAATGTGAGACGATCAGGACTGATAGGGATCTAGAGGTTTAGTGGTGACAGACGAAATTGTCTCTACTGAGGATTCTGCATTTGTAAGATCAGACCCAGATTAGATGGAATTAAACACTCGCAGCTGAAAATAGTATTAATGTGATTTTTTTGTGATTTTTTTCTCTCCCTGAGCTTAGCTAAAATGAATAATGAGAACAGATTTAGTATACTATGGTCAGACTAAACACTGAGGGTGCAAGACGTGTTACCTGTCAGTGCAGGGCAGATAATGGCATTATCACATATGTATGTTTTGGTACTGTTTTGTGAAGTGAATGCAAATACACAAGGAGATTAATCTGTGCAACTTGCAATCGTTTCAAACACCACTATCTCCTGACAAACTGTGTTTGAGTAAAAATTGGAAAAGTACAGCAGAGGTGATGCAGGTGCCTATAATAAAGCTTAATGAAAAAAAACTGTAGTGACATAAGAAATATCAAACGAAGCAATGTGTTTGTAATATTGTTCAAGGCCTAGAGCACAAAAACCAGATGTAATTTCAATATTTGAAATGGGCAAGTTTAATTTTGAAGTAAGAGCAAACCAATAAGCTGAGAAAATAGCAAATACAAGAGAGCAAATTGCATTCCTTTGTAAAAGTGAAAAGACTTAAGGAACATATAAAAGTAATCTCCAACTGGAAATTAGAAATCAACCCTCAGAAACCAAATAACAGAAAAGAAATATTACTGTCCACTTTCTAAATCAATATAACATCGCTACAAGACAGTATTACCATGGTAACACTGGTAAAGAATGAAGCAATTCTTATTATTTCAAAATAAAAATCGGAGCCTGAAGCCCAAGTTTTATTACAGCAGCCGAGAGATCGTCAGTCTGTATTCATCTGAAGCATTGCTTTTCAATCACATGCTTTATGAATGTACAAATTTCAGTGGACAGGATGATAACAGGATCTTAAATTAACAAGCAAAGGTAACCAGAAATTTATCAGTAGCTGGGGGATTTCTCTTCTGCTCAGGTCTGTAAAGAGTATACTGTAGTTATGTTAATGTTCAGCAAAAATATGCCTTCAGCGTGGACCCACTTTCTTCTCCTGCAGTTGGTATGAAGAAAGAGAGAAAATGGCTGAGTTGCTTTTTCCCTCTCAAATTAGACGCAAATTGGAACCTCATATCATGGGGTGAAATAAAATGTTGACACAGAATATTTTGGTACATGTGTTGCTATTCATTGCTAACTATAACCTGCATATTAGGTCATTTCACAGAGAAGTGCCTGTATTCCTTTTGCAGTCCTCCTCCGTACTCCCAGACTCAGTGCTTTACCAGAGAGGGTATGTTACAAGGTAATGACCTAATCATCTGAAAATAAAGTGATTAGTTTACAATGTGCATGCGACTTGTGACAGACAGGACATGCAACACGCAACATGCAACATGAAACTGACATAAGAAATATTTCAGATTTGATCCCGAGAAGTTAATTGTGGAAATTGCAACTTACTGCAGTTTGTCTAAAATATTACATTTTGCCTGTTAATAGACCGATACAGTGAGAAATTATTCGTTTTAGGCAGATTTTCTCAATGGAGCTAAGATAAGGGAGCACAGGGATTCATTTCTGGTAATTGCTTTTTGCAGCACAAATTGTTGCAGACTTTTCTAAGAGAAGTCAGAGTTCAAAAACAGTCTGCCAAACAAGCAGCATCATTACTTGGTTGCCAACTTGGATCGCCGGCTTTGAACACAAGACCAGACACAGCGATGATCTGTTTTATAGGCCGCATAAGGACTGAAATATGAACACTTAAAGCTACTCGCACAAACAAACGCAGGCATAATAGTAAATCAATCAAGAAAAACAGAGTAATCATACGCATACCCCCATGTGGCCACCCCAAAACACAGACACACACCTCCCTCGCCACATACGCACACATTTATTTGTGCAAGGCACTAAGTGGATACATTAGACAAGAAGGTTGAATTGACAAGCCTATAACTTTAGAGCCAATAAACGCTAAGAGGCACCACAGTGAAAGGAGACCAGATCCAAGCTGCTCTGTCGACAACCTGGCCAGAACGCTGGAGCTGCTGGTAGGGCCCAGCAAATAAAGGGTGAAGCTTTTAGGCAATGAGCAGCAGGTGATCTCAGCTTTTCTGCAAGTCCTAATGCTCCTAAAAGCCTCTCTCCCTGGTTCTGTAATTGGGCATCAGTAGTTAATGTAGTATTGACTGCATTACATGCTCCTGTGCATCCTTTCCCACTAATGCCATTTGCATCACCTTGTACATTTACCATATTGCTTAGCCAATAACTGTTAAAAGCAATCTGAATCATGAATCATATGGCGAACTTTTAGCAAGACAGACATCCAAAGGAGACAATTTACAGTTGAGTTAATTTGAGTACATTAGCAGCACAACATGGATTCAGTCAGACAGACCAATTTATGTCTCTGCCGCAATCCTTTTATTGGTTTTTAGACGTGTAAGTGAAAGGATGCTCTGCTAAGATAAATGAAATATCCATTTTCAAACATAAATAATGGGTTACAAATGCATCCATTACTTTTTTGGGGGGTGGAGGAGAGAACCTCGGATAAACTCAAGAAATACACTTTACTTTCAGGAAATTACACCAAAAATTTTGTCTTAAGGTCCGTGGAGGCTGTCATTGTGCATGCCAGCAGGTGGTCTGAATTGTTTGCAAATCAACCCTCAAAATAGTCTTAAAGAAGTGACAGGATGAAGGAGAAACATCAAGAGAATTGCTTCATTTCTGGCCACATAAATCCTCCAGTGGGACTGCTGCGAATAAGTCTCTATTTTGAATATTTTCTATCATGTTGTAGACAGAATGAGAGGCTGGATGTGATGAATGCACTGCACATCTCAGCATCGGTTTAATCCAAAATGGGACGTCATTAGAGGCGAGTTTGATTTAAATTAAAATTAATTAGATTGCCTCACCCATTAACCTAAATACATTGAAATAGATAAGTAATGCAAGTAGGCCTATTTTGATGGAAAGTAAGTGAACGTCGCACGGCGCTATCCATAATTTGCAATCAAGTTAAAAGCACTCTGCTGTCATCTCCCATCCCGTGGTGATGTCAAAGGCTGCCTCGCCAACTTCACAGACGCAAAAAGCACTTAGAGGAAAAGGGGAAAAGGAAAAAAGAGGAGCCACATGCACTGCAGTCCGCGGAGTATCCTCAAACTCCGGGTTACACAGCAGAAACAAAAAAAAAGAAATAAACATGCAACTCCTCAAAAAAAAAAACAAAAAAGAAACTAAAACTGCATTTCAGGTTTGGTGGTGTATTTTGTGGCAACTTCACGGTGCACAATAACGCACGTTTCTTGGCGAGAACACCCGGAGCCTGTCGTGACTGAAATAAGGGGGTTTGGAGAGCCAATGTGGAGCAAAAGGCGCAGGGTCCGGGGCGAAAGGGGAGACACTTAAACGTGGAAAATGTCAGTAGTTTGCCGTGTTTCTCCCCCCACCCACC
>OMNN01024263.1:0-11121 GCA_900302755.1 Chromis chromis
CTTATGGAGAGGACTAGTCACTGTAGCCAGCATGTCCAAGGCGATAGCCCTCCACTGTACTTAGATAGGAAGGGGAATGATATTTTTTTATGATTATTTTTTATCGAAAATCCAGCCAATAGGTCGTGCTGCCGCTGCATCGGGCTAATCTGCCTCCTACAAACTGCCATTAACATAAATAAGTTGTCACTGCCACAGGCTTTTTGGAGGCTTAAAAGGAGGAAATTGTGCTTCTGTTGACAGTCAAATTATTTTGGGGGGAAACGGTGACGAGTGGGAGAGACATTTCTTTCACCAGCTGACACAGTTATTCAGCGCTGACAGATCACCTCTACAAGCACTCCAAACATTGTCTGTCATTTTCATGAAACACGGGAAGGTGCTGAGGCAGTAAACACTACCGAGCATGAAATACGGTGGCTTCATTTGCTGTATTTTTTGCAGAAATTGTTGTTGTTTTTATTTAAAGTTCCCAAAAGGAAGTATTCTTACAGAGCGCAATCATTACAATCATTATATTAAAGTACAGTCATTTTGCATTTAATCTACTATAAAGACAGAAAATACAGAAAAGTGCAGCTTTAATTTAAAGTTAAAATATGCTTTGTTGCATGAATTGTGAGTCCTCAGTCTTTCTAATGCAGCTTTGAAACCCAGAAGTCAATCAGCCCTGTCGTCTCCACGACATAATGACAAAATATCATTTTATTAGCACCTTCGTGAAGTAATATGTCCATATTTTCATATTTTACTTGTCTTCGTCCTTAAGGTTTAACCCTCAGCAATCATTACTTCTCTTCCATAACAACTGCTTAGGCTCTCAGGTTTATTACCCTTCTCTCCTCTTTCTCTTGATGACTTTTAAGTCTATACCACCACACAAATGTTAAAGGGAAATTATCCCTTGAAGAGCGTCTGCGAAGATCAGCCACCTGTACTAAACGACCATTATAAATATAGTCATTATAGAAATCTCCACTTTCTAAATGTCTGACTTTTCTCCGCTCTGCTCTATAGGTTCTGCTTCACCACTCTAAGCATTTGGTACAAGTGGCATTTTCTCCAGTTTGTTCTGTCTTTCTTCACATTCTTTCTGCCAAAGGCGCCGTCTAACAGTCTGGCAAACAGTGCCTTGTTAGAGCCGTGTGCTTGTGTGAAGAATGCAACATTGAAGTTCTGTTTGATAGAAAGGTGTTCATGGTACTAATGAAGGTAGACTGGAGACTTCCTGAGGTAATTTAAATGTAAATGCAGAGCCACTGACAGCAGGGCTTGAAAATGGCTTTCCATCAATGCAGATGTCTTGGTTTTTTCCCCCTCTTTTAACATGTTGTGTTGTCAAACAGCATTATGATAAAATATCTAAGAAATAGATGCTGATTTCTGAACTAGCTCGGAGAAAAGGTTTAATTTCATTCAAAGCTGTAAATGTCAGAGCTTTTATTATCCACTGTGTGTCAAACAAAAACAAATCTAATACTTGTCTCGTATGAAAGCCATTTCTACTTGAACCACAGCATTAAATCAGACCTGCCTGTGTGAAATTTCTGATGTATATTGGCATTTTTTCACACCACCTCAACCGCTATTTTAGCAGTCATTTTTCACAACAATAGCTCCGTGACCTTTCATGTGTTGTCAGATTGTTAATGATAAGTGGGAAGAAATTAAAATCTATGCTCGTTATTTGCTCTCAAAAGGGGGTTTTAATCAGGGCTCTGGAACGCGATAATAACACATTAACACAATCCCATTTTAGTGCATTTAAAAAGAAAATTGCTGTTGAGTGCCTTTGATTTCATTCCCTATAAGTCTACCATTAACATATGTACAGTGTCTTTTGTTGCTTCAAAGGGGATTCAGATCCCCTCACTTTTGGCACACTTTTGTGTTGCAGAATTTTTTTTAGAATTAAAACTGAAATCTCTTATTTACAAAAGTATTCACACCCTTAATTCAGTACTTTGTAGAAGCCTCTTTGATAAGTCGGTACAAGCTTTGCACACCTGGATTTGGGCAGTTTATCCCATTTGTCTTGACAGATCCTGTTATTGCATTGATCACATTGTAGGGGAATCGTCTAAACTGCCATTTTTAAACCTTTACACAGATGTTCAGTGGTGTTTAAATTTGTGCTTTGGCTGTAATGCTCAAGGACAGTCAGAGCATGTCTTGAGGCCTCTCATATTGGTTTTTCTTCAAGAACCTCTCTGCTGCATTAATTCTCTTTTTCGTTCTGAACGGTCTCCATGTTTCACTGCAGGGATGGTGAGCAGCGCGTGGTGTTTGCTGGAACTAGTACGTGGAGTTCTACCCAAATAGTTTAGTTGTCGCCTTATCAGAAAATCGGTTTCCTTGTGCTCTCGGAGTTATTTAAAGCCTGTTTGACAAACTAGGTGGCTGTATTGTCTTCTATCCGGCTCCAAAAGCTTGATGGAGTGCTGATAAGGTAGTTGTGCTTCTGGCAGGTTCTCCATCTCTGCAGAGGAGCTTTGTTACTCAGGGACCAGACAGCTAACTCTACCAGGAATCCTGGTGGTTCCCAGCTTCTTCTATTTCACAGTTGTTGAGGCCGCTGTGCTCCTGGGAACACTCTTTAGAAATTATTTTTTGCCCTTACTCTGATCTATACCTCACCACAGTTTTATAGTAGGGTCCATAGAGAGTTCTTTGGACTTAATGGCTTGTTTTCTGTCCTGACATGCAGAGTGGATTGCAGGTGTGTGCCTTTCTAAAGTATGTGTGATCAATTCAGTTTGCCACAGTTGGACTCCATCAAAGTTCAAGCTACATCCTAAGAATAATTAAAGCAATCAGGATCCTAATCACAGCCTTGAGTGCCACAGCAAAGGGTCTGAATACTTTTGTAATGGAGAGGATTTTGTTTTTTACTAAATTTGCTAAACTTTATAAAAACACATTTTCACATTGTCCTTATGGGATATTGGGTGTAGACTGAATTTATTCATTTAAAAATAACTCTACAACACATTCATATGTGCAGAATAGTGCCAGGATCTGACTACTTTCTGATGCGACTGTATATGAAAACCAGTGCATGTCTAGATAGCATGTTTAATTCACTTTTTTTGTTTGTTTTATTCACAATTGTGACTTACGTTTTGGGAGCAAATGTTGGTTTATTAGCCATATTCATCTCAAATTAAAGATATAAAGTCTCTCTTTGAAGAAGTATATGTGGATTGCATATGAGTGCTGTAAGACAGAATATAAGATTAAAATTCTTGAATTAAGCAACCGCATATACACATAGAGTCTGAAGTTCCTATTCTTGTGTGTAAAAGTAAGCGCAAAGGAAAGGTCATCAGTCAAAGAAAAGTTTCTTTTTGTAGTGGGCGACAGATATTCAGGCTTGTAAGGTCTCCGGCAGTACTGCTTCGCTAATGCAAACCTGGCCTTTTCTAGTCATGCTTTGTGTTATCTCTCAACCACCAGCAGCTTTTAACATCATTACACCTTATTCAGTTGTCTCTCGCCCGAATCTGGGGTTCATTAAAGCCTCCTGGAGCTTCTCCCACACGGAGATGCAACAGAACTAGACATGAGACCACCATGAGCTAAGAAACATTTTGCTACACTACATTACTCTAGTCTTTAGTTGCAGGCGAGTTCACACCGCTCAGAATTATAACCCCCAACAATTCACAGATCTATGAGGAAGAAAGGAGCCCGGCGGTGTATTGTTTGACAGCGAAGCATGCAGGAGGAAGAAGGAATAAATCGCTCTTGGCTCTCGACATCTCTCAACAAACCCACAGTGCTGTAGGCTGAACAACAGATGGGGTGGATAAGGAGAGGTACTGGAGACAAAGACAAAGAAACAAGAGGAATGACGTTTAAAAAAGGAAACAGGAGGTAGAAATTAAACACCAGCCAAAGTGGTGACATTTACATGCCTCAGTCTGGTGGCTTACATTCATATATACATTTACACTGTCTGTAACTTCAGTTTGAAATATCCATCTATTCATGCAGCCCAGAATCTCAGAAAAGTAAGGTAGTAAAGGCCTGGGTCTTTCCTCGGTGTGTAGTCATCTGACCTTTATGCCAAAGATTGATATTTATGATTTACCCACTATGCAACACACACCAGCAGTGTTAACATACAACAACAGAAGTTGGACAAATCTAACAGACATGTGCCTCTAATGACATAACAACTTTTCTCAAGAGTTGACAAATGACATCTTTGGGAAACAGGACAGTGTTTAACTAATATGTAGTTTTCATGCCCACATACTGTATTAGAAACAAAGACTGTAAAGCAACCGTTTTACTGCCAATGAAAGACAAAATGTAATTTAAACGTAATGCCGTGTTTTACTGTTCTACACATTTATGAAAATCTATACTGTCCCAGAAATTACACTTGTTTAAAACAGTTGCAGAATTCTGATATCAGGGACGAGGGTTCTTGTCTTGTGTCCTTTGTGTGATTAGGTTTAGACAGCAAGGTTTAGGGTCAGTGAAAAGGTAAGAGTTTGGATTAAATGTTAATTAAGTAAGTATTCCCTGAATAATGCTCTTTAAACCAAACACAGTCAACATGGGCAGTGCATAGCCCAGTATGCAGTGATGGTGTCTCTGCAAAATGGTGGGTGATTGTTTTGGTGAAACACTTGCATGCAGGAAAGGCGAGTGCTGAGATTTTAATCATGTGTGTGCTCAAATCTCAGCACTCGCCTTTCCTGCATGCAAGTGTTTGGCTAATACACCAAAAGAACCAAGCTGGGTTGTTTTATTGCATGATTCAAAATTTCTGCAAATCTAGTCATTTTCAGAGTGTAGGTTGCTACTCAGAGCTTATTGCTGTTGCTTTCTGTAGTGATTGGGATTTTTAAAAAATGCAATTAGTACAAGTACAGGAGAAAGCCACATGAATGAAATGAAAATGAATAGAGGAAATTATACATTTATTCCCAAAGTCTCCACCCTAGCTACAAGCTGAGATGATGTTCCTCAAACACATATTTGGGAAACCAAATGCAATTGCCATTGACAAGTTGAGTATGGACATTTTATAGTGCATTCATTAAAATGTTTTGTAATGTTTTTGGGAATACATAAACCAGGCAGCATTATGTTTTCTTGAAAAACATACTTGCTACTCTAAATTAACATATCAAATTGTCTTGTGAGCATGGTTGCTTATTTGGTTTGGTTCAATTCCAGTGATGACTGTCGCTATCACATATTTCTTGGCCCATTTCGGAAAACAGTTTTTATCAGTGGCAATTCCAGCCTGCTTGGAATACCTTTAATATTTTAATACATTTTAATCCTAATGCATGCTGGCTTATTTTCCATGAGGTCATTATTGACATTTAGGATGCACAGAGAGCAAATATCAACTTTACCGTGTGTGTACTGAAACACCATATTCTTGTGTCCCAACTCTTGGTGAAGAGACTGAGACATTTAAGGATATATTCATGCACGGCAGACCTTGACGGGGAGAAATACTCTGGAGACAATAATGTGTGAAGAAGGAGAGAGCAGGCAGAGTAAGTGAGAGGTTAAGAAAGTGAAGCTGATGAACATGTACAGGGAACATGTAGAGAAACGCACTGACAGACAGACAGCATTACTGGGTCCTTCAGCGTCCGTGAGGAGGATGTCACTAATGGGCCTGTCAGACCGCGGTCAGCAGGCCTAATCAGCACTTAGACAAACAGCATCTGCTAACAGCACTCCATGCGCCATATCCTGCTTTAAACATAAAGCTTCCATCAAAGCTTAGTGAGCCTTGTCAGATACTGCTGTAAATAACTTCTGCGTGCGTGTAGGCATGTCTGGTTATGTACAATAGGTGGGTTGGATGAGCAGACTGAAGGGCCTCGCCCCGGCTAGGCTCGACTGTGAACGAATGTAAAGATAAAAATGGTACCGGGGCAACGAAATACTGCATATGTATTGTCACATTAAAGCGATATTGAACTTTAGGAGAACTTTACTTTGTGTGGATTCCTGGCTATGATGCAAGACCAGATATTTTCCATCTTCTTTATCCGTTGATCCATGCCTGAGCATAGGGAATAGATTTTTTTTTTTGCGATCTGTTCACTCATGCATGGCAAAGTGGCTCTCAGAATCTGACTCTTAGCATTTATTTGAAAAATCTGTTCTATCAGTTTTTTATCGCATCTTCTTTTATAGATATGCCAGCCTCTCCACCTACGTCAAGTAAAAAAGTATTTGTGATATATTTTCTACAACATTCATCATTTTTCTTTAGCTTTTTTGAACATAGTATTGAAATAGGCATAAAAGCAGGTGGGGGGAAATGTATCATGGCCAGAGAGTAATACAATCTAATTTATTCTGTTCTTCCACCATGTAGAATTTATTTCTACTGAAAACCTGCATCACTTAGAAAATAGGGCAGCGCTTGTCTTGTAATGACAGAATCACTGAAGATTTTCCCTACCTTGTCTTACGGTGTGTGAATAAAAGGCTAAGATCTGAGAGGAATTTTGAATTCATGTCTTATCTGAGAGCCATATTAACAAGCACATTCATGGTTTGTTCTGTCCTTTGATGCCATACCTGATATAGAATCCTTATGGTGAAAACTGTAATCAGAGCAACCAAGGTGAAATATAGGACATGTAGGTGAATTAAGGACCTATTTTTGCTGTTGCCTACCGACCTTACCTGAATCATCTGGTTCCACTACAGTATTGCATGAGAAGCCAAGTGGTTCCCCCATTAAATGTTAGAGGGAATGTAATATTAAAAGTACAGCTTTAATTTCAAACTATCCATCAATTTAAAATGTAACTTAACCCTCTAAACCCCAAACAGTTTCTGGGTGTTTTCTTTTTTTTTTTTCATTGTTACTCACTTTGGGCTAATTTGTCGCTGCAATATATAGTCATACACCTCTATGGAAACAGCACAGCCATGTCTAGAAGTAGAGATAACTCAAAAATGTCTTTTGTGCAGCATAATAAAGTTATAATGCCATAATTCAGAAAAAAAAAATACTTTTTAAATTTATTTTACACTTATATTTTAGAAAATGTATAAAACCAGGGATCAGTATGTACAGCATTGTGTCCACATGTGTTACCAATACTGGAAAAAAAGTTATGATCTACTCTGTGTAAACACAGCCTGCAGTTCAACCAAAAAGTCCCTGAATTTTTATCATGTGACGGGTGCTGGCAGCTGACTCACTGATAACTTCTTGCTTGTGCCAAAAAGCACAGAATTTGTTGTGCAAGTGGTTCATTGTATGCAAATGAGGCAGGTAGAGTAAAGTGATTTTGATGAAATACCATGAATTTAGGCATATATTTGCTTAATTTTCTGTCATAAATGTTGTAACTGTAAACTGTAAAGCTGAACTTGGTTTTAAATCAACATGCAACAAAGGTCCTGCAGGAATAAAACCAAGGATGATATGGTTAAATAGTTTGCTTCACACCACTGGGCTACAAGGACACTTCATAGTTTGATCAGATTTGATTGACAAAACAACCCCACCACTGTCATCTCACTGTACAGGATGTTTCCCAACTGAGCTATTTCAAAGAGCCCAGCGAAATAAATCTTTTATGCAAAATATCAAACTGTTTCAATTTTGGCACATGTAGGGTGTTGCTGCTCATAGTAAGAAATTGCTGATTGCTGATAAAAATAAAAATAAAAACATTTGTTTTCAGGGTCTTTAAATGTTTATTTGTGTGTGCAGCATAAACCAGAGCTGCCAAACACCATCCTTCTTCACTTGGTGCGTTGCACTACCAGTTCAGGTGGCACAGCACTGAGCTCAGCAGATCATTTAGCATATCTGGCCTGCAGCAAACACGCTGGACCTCCTGATGGTGTGCAACGCATCAGTCACCACCATTCACACATAAAGCCTCTGCCAAGTTCAGCTCATCCTTGCAAGCAGCCCTGATGGAAACCATTGAAAACACTCAACAGCTAAACAAGGAGTGTAACACTGCAGCACGCCTGGAGCTGAATAATCTTTACTTGTCGGAACATTAAAACATCCCCGGGTTTAATTCTTTTCTGTGTGTGTGTGATGTATTTTATTCATTAAAAGGAATGAATCTGGGAACTAATTCATTTACAAGCCATCAGTTTTAATAATCAGCCCTATATGACTCCTGACAGCCTGGTTTTGGAATAATAAGCAATCTAAGATGTGCAGACTACTGAATTATTAAACTGCTATGCAAAGTATCCATTCTTCAGCAGTAAACAGATTAGTAATTACCAGTAAATGATCAAGCAAATTACTATAATCCGTTTCCTCAGCTTCATTCTTTCCCCATTACTGAGTCCTTAATGTGAGGTTAGTGATAAATTCCAGGTTAATGAGCTGTTACCATGGTAAATTAGCAATTTGTAAATTGATAAGACAAGGGAATGTGTTTTGCCCTCTGGTTGAGGTACTGGTCGGCCAGTTAGCAGTGGATTTTAGTGTCTTGCTCAGGGATAGTTGTGGCCACACAGGGATCAAACTCAGGCCCTCAGGTTAATGATGACCTGTCTGATCGCCAAATCATGCAGTTATTTTTGTCACCACTCGGTCTCTACAGATATCATCGCTCCAAGAGGTGAATTTGAAAGGTGAAAATCTAGGCGGTTGCATACATTTGTTCATAGATATGTGCATAATGTGTTCAGCTTCCTGGATGTTGATTGTCGTGGTGAAGTGGCTGATTGTGCTGCTGACACAGGGGAGCTCAAGTGTTGTTACACTGCAGAGCGCACACATGATAATGCATATCCACCCACATACACACAGATTTCTCTCTGTCAGTCATTTCGACTTATCACTTGCACAAAACATCCAAATTCACACTGCTCGCAACCCTCCCTCCCTTTAGTGCAAACACATTGACAAACAAATGTCCCCCCACCCCCTTTCTTTTTTTCCACTCGTATCTTCAATGCAGAAACAATCACGCCACATCTCAGCGTGGCTATGCAGCCGAGGGAAAGTATCACACTTTTTATTTACAATTTGCTTTAGCTGGATGCCGGCAGAGCGTCGCCCTGCTGCCGTGAATTATCAGGTATAAGCTACGTGTGGGTGCCTGAGCAGGTGTGTGTGTGTTGTGCACGCACATATGCACATATGCAGAGAAACACTGCACAGCACATCTGAGAAGATTTGCCTGTCACACAGATTTGTTTAAGCGCTCTGATGTATTCCATTTCGCAGGGTTGGAGTTTAGAATGTATCACACAGGCCGACACACAGCATACCCACAGTATTGTTTATCTGTGTCTCATTCAGTTTCCTCTTTGCTGCCTCTAATTCTGTTTATCATTTCTCTTCTCTACATACAATAGCCGTGATCCCTCCCAAACTCCCCCCTTTTTTAATGCAGTTTTCCATTTCACTGCTTTCCCATTTACTAAGCTACTGCCTGCTTTAATTTCCGACATTCTCAGATCAGCGGGAGCTCATGATTACGTTCCATAACCATGTAATGTTCATCTCGGCCAAGCACATTTAAAAGGTTAGGTATGATTTGCCCTCTTTTTGTCTGCTGAACAATGGAGCATGCACAGTGGTGTCTCTGGTTTGCAGCGCTTGCCGCCATGTGAGTGATCCACCAGCATCATCTAGTGGCTTACAGCAGGTACTTTCCTATTGAAGTCAGTGCAGGAACAGTAGACGGTATTATTCCACACAGAGATGGGTTCAGGCTGGGAAACGCCGGAGCCACAGAGGTGTCAAGTCAGGCATTTAGTTTAAAAGCCTCTGTTAAAAATGCGGCTGACGGTGTCAGGGGCTAAAATCATGGCGCTTTGATCACGAAGATGAATGGTGATTTAATGAGTCATCGTCTCACAAAGAGGTCTGATGAAAGGCGATATAATAGGAGAGGATCTGCGGCCCTGAGGCAGGAAATGAAGGCTTTCACTCCAAAATGCTATAATATATTAGCACAAACAACGTCTGAAGATTACATGCTCAAATATCTCTTTATCTCTGCCGCGCTTTGTGTGTCTCTTTCTGCTTGTCTGTCTCATAACCGTAAACATGTATAGACTTGGAAGTGTACTTCTGTAAACAGGAGGACTGATTTGAGTCTGTCGGTGGTGGATGAACGGGATTTATATCTCACCAGCAAGTGTGGGAGGTTGGGGTGGATGGAGAGGTATTATGTGAATCTGAATAGCTTTGAGCTCCATCTGTTGTGTACTACAGAGATGATGAGTCATTCTGCCTGGTACAGCATGGGTCAGACCAGCCCCAAATCCCCAGCATCATACCAAGGCACACACACCAATTGATGACTAAACACATATACTAATACGTGCTCGCGCTACGAGATCGCCATCATGCATCTGTCTTGTGTCTACAGTTTAGTGAAGCTCAGTAAGTCTCAGCTGGTATCAGGGATTGGTTTTCAAGCCATGTCTAAACATTCTGTTGGGACAAATGTCTCAAAATGTCAGAGTGACAAGTGCAGCGTTACTGTGACTGTACAGTGGTAAAAGTGCATCACAGAGTTGGCTCTGAACTCTTTCCACAGCAAGAAGTCAGGGGAAGGCGCAAAGTAGCATGAATGGTCCCATAATTGGACCTTTTAGCCTTTCTGTTTCCATTGCAGTGGTGGATCCAACAGCTTTGACTGTGTTATTTACTCTGAATGTGCCAAAGTGGCAACAAATATTAGTTGCGGGACTAGGAACTACAAGAATGGTGGTTTATTATGTTAGCCTATATGGTGAATTTTATGTTGTTGATGGTGAAGTTAGAAAAGAGAATGCCACTACTTGACCAGGATGTTGAAAGGGCAGAAAAATATTCTCTGAAATTACCCAATCAATCAATTAATCAGCATTGAGAAGCTGTTTAAGGGTCACTTAGAAGTATCTGCCATGGAGTAGTTATTGTTTTTGCCCCAGAAAGAGGTCCTACAGGGCAGATTATTTCAGTTGGTGCACACGCAAAGGTTTACAGTGTATTCCTACAGTTCCTACAGTGGAGAACAGCATATTGTCTGAGTTATGATAGGCAAAAAATTTTTAGCAGGACTCTCCAAGACCTTTTGATGAGTGACATTGGTAAAGATACCTTTTCACTGTTGCAAACCTAATAATAATTTCTTACCTCTAAATTCA
>OMNN01024263.1:11141-26435 GCA_900302755.1 Chromis chromis
GTCCTGAATCCCCACTAAACATAATTAGGATTAGTATATGAGCATTAGTGTTGAATAAACACTCATAGCATGGCGTTAAAGACACATACCTCTGATATATTGCCTTAAAAAGTTGCTACGACTCAGATCAGTCACCTTATTTTATGTGCACATCCAGCAGACACAGAGCAACATTAGCATTCACTTGGGACTGTGTCTTTGGTTGCCTGACAAATGGAAGACCAACATTCACTCTGCTTGCAGCTCTGCTTTCGTTTCAGCCAACTTCTGAGGGAAATATCAGGCTTTTTCCTGCCCAGTGCTCGCTTCTTCTCCTGCCTGCTGTTTGAAGCTGGGCAGTAAGAATATTGTAAAAGAGGTTTTAAGTGTTTTCAAAATCCATTTCTAAAAGCACAATCAGCCACAGTACAATAAAAAGCTCCAAAATCTGAGGGAACTACAAAACGCAGTGTTGATCATTAAGCTGACTGCAATGCTAAACAAAACCTCTAACCAGAAATTAAACCCATTGAAGAAGTAAGGACCGGCTTAAATCATTTCAATACTTCTGAAACTCAAATGTGTTTACACAAGCATAAATGTATGGTACAGTCACAGAAACACACACACACACACAGGCTCACAAAGCTAACCCCTGTGGTCAGAAATAGATCAAATTAGGTAGTCTCCTGCAAAGCTTGGATCCAAAATTGTATTTTTGGAAGGACGAAGCCGAGGAGGAGGATATGAACGTGCTTTTTCTTGTCATCACTTTCCTTTGTGAGACATCTGACTCTGTCAAACACAGATTACTTTTAATGAGCTTTGTGTGTGTGTGTTTGTGTGTGTGTGTCTGCACTTAACGCAGACTTATTCCCTTCAAAGTAATATACTGCTCGTCAAAAGCCAACAGCGTCTATGTGTGTGTGTGTGTGTGTGTGGGTGGAAGTTGACAGCAGTTTAGATGCTAAGATAAGTGTGTGAATGCACCTTTTAGACTTTACGAGAGCTAAAGATTGCTGAAAGAAAGGAGGGGGAAATGAAAACGTGAGCAAAAGAGTTGCAAGAGTGCAAAAGCAGAGAGAGTGCAGCAAAAATGTGAGGGAAATGTAATTAGTTTTCTGGTTTTAGTTGGAAGATTCAGAGCAGAAACGTTACTCACAGGAATACAATACTTACAACTTTGTGCATTATGGAAAGAAAAAAAGATGTGATTGTGACATTTTGTTGAGTATAAGTGAAAGAGGAAACTATGAAGATGAGGCAAAAAAAAGAGACAAAGAAATGTTTAGAATGACAAAAGGAAAAAGACATTAAGCAAAGTTCAAAGACAAGCACGGCACCGTCTTGTTTGCTTTTGTGTGACAGAAAAATACATCATGAATATGAAATGGAATATCGTTCATTCCTCCCTGCTACAACCCTAAGCTCACCTTGGGAAGACAAGTAGTTCAAATGGAGACATCCGTACAAAGGGAACAATATTTTCCCTTACCATCGTGCACCAGGGCCCCTTGTCGTATCAAGCCTAGCCTTGCACTTTCATGTACAATAAGATTTATGCAAATTCCTCCCCTAAACATGCGCATCTAAAGGTCAGGCATTCCATTTCTCCTATTAATTAGCTTCACATAGAAGCATTTGTGATACTTGCTGATTATTGAGAGCAAGTTAATTTAGTGCACAAAGGCCATTTATCAGGTAATACATCTGCACTATGCATCACAACAGACAAGCTTCATCACACAAATTAAAAGTCATTAGACACTAAAGCGGCCTGTCAGGAAATAACTCAATGCTGATTTTCCACCAGCGCTCTACCAGAAGAGCCGGGTGGGTGAGTGGGTTGATATGTGTCAGTATATAGCCAAGCAAGGCTTTTCACAGTATGTCCTCGAGTGCCGTTGTGTGTCTGTGTTGAATGGGAAAACCGTTTTTATGTGCAAGACAACAGCAGTTGTGTCCAATTATGAGTAATATAGCAACATAAGTAGTAACTTGTATGGCAATAGTGGATACTGTTAATGAGTCACAGTGGAACAGTGATATCCTACTTGTGCAGCGTTTTCTTGCTTTTCTGAAATGCTAGTACATAATGTGACATTATTCTTCTGGAAGTAAATGAAAATTACAGACATTTTATGCCATATTCATTTCACCATCAGGCATCCAGTGAGAAACCTGATGGTGTCCTTACTAAAAGTTAAGGGATCCCTTCAGGGCTGTTATTCTCCAGGTCAAGTAGTCAACTGGTTGGTCGATATCTCATTCAACCTAATTCTCGTCGGACAATCAACAGTGTTACTTTCACTTTTGAGGAAAGTGCTACATCAAAAGCCTCTCAGGATTAATTCAATATTTTTGGCATTTGAAAATAGTGTGTTTTGAAAACACCCCACATTTTCACAACTTTAAAAAAGCCCAACATAATGGGGACTGCAAGGTCAGCTCCAGATTAATGGACACCATATCAAAGAAGTCGTCGTTATGGATGCATTTTGTTCAAACAGAAGGCAAAAAAGTCCAGCGCATTCTTCACAAACAGGAGTTTACATGTCACGGCTCAATAACCCACATGGAATCATCTATTGACGACTTGTCTCTGTTATGTACCTCATTTGTTCTTGTGCTGAGATTACCAGTTGATATGGTTTGATTTTCAGAAATCATATGAATATGTGCAGGTGCATGCTGGTCTACTCCAATTCTGTTTTTATCACTTCAATATAAAATAACCATTATTTAATATGCTCTATCAATTTGAGTCATGTAGGTTCATAAGGCTAATTTATTTATTTATAATGTTATTTATTCATTTAATGTGGCCAATTTAGTTAATTTAGAGATAATGTAGTTTTCATTTTCCCTGCAACCAATTGATTAGTTGAAGAGTAGTTGACCAAGATGTTCTTTGGTTTAAAACAGCCCTAGATCACTTAAAACTATTGATTCTGTGTGCAAACATGAATGTCTAAAATCCATGCCAATCCATACGATAACACAGTCCACTCAGAATCAAAATTGCCAGATTTATGGCACTAGAGAAAAAGAAAAGGAATTGCCCAAGTGATTAGGACTCATTCTCTGGGAACAATGAATATCTATACCAAAATTCATGGCTATGCATTGAGTTTTCTTTAAATATTTTACTAAAAATGTGGAATCTTAAAAGTCTGGGCCACTGAAATCTGTGACCTTTGTCCACTGGGTACCATGATTATATGTATTGTCACAAATAGTAATCTAACAGTTCTTGAGATATTCCAGAGAGGTGGGACCAACCGACCAGCCAACCAACATTGCTGTCCATAGATTTAGACTTAACTGCAAGCATGGCTAAAAAAAATATCAGTCTACATTGGGATGTCAGAGGAACAAATCATCAGTTCAAACATGTCCACATTTTATTCAACAGCGTCTACTGTGAGCACAAAGCAATAATTACTGGGTAATAGTAAATCCTGAAACATAGTGTTATGATAACACACAAGAGAAGAAAAAGGTTGGCAGCAATATATGAGGAGTACTGGTCAGATCAGACCAAGTAAGACTATAGCAGCACAAGACTAAAGGTGATTTTAACTTTTTATTTGTAACAGATTCTGAACACAAGTTACAGTCTTGCTTTATGTACAGACTATACATTCTACACATACTAGATCTATGCTATATACCTAGTTCCTTAATTTGTAAATATGAGATAAAGTGGAGAGGACTTAGTAAGATAATCTACCATGTATGTTTTGCCATCAGGTGTCTTCAGGCCAGACTGCTCGTCCATTTTAATATCCCCCCGCGGTCTCAGCTGACAGTGAAAGCCTCTGAACTAAACCAAAACTAAACTGACCTAATCATTGCCAATCTTCTTTGCCTTAAAAGGCGCCCGCCTGGCCTAATATAACTGCCACATTTAATTTCCATCTGCCAGGAGGTGGCAAGTGAAGATGGAATGATGAGAGCTGATTAGTGGGAAGTGAGCCAGTTTGACAGGGATAGATTAAAGTTTGGTTGATCAAGAGTGCAAGGACACCGACATCCTTGGCAACATTTCGGATACACAAGTCTGTGAATGCAAATATTTTGTAAACAAGCTCACACAACAGTGTTCTGGATTTGACTTTTCTTCAAACTGCTGGCTGTTTTTCTTTTTCCTTTTTTTTTTAATCTCTCTATATCTCATTGATTTTCTACAACCCACCCACTTCCACACACTACAAACAAATGCCTAATCTTCTTCTATGCTGCCTTTGATTAGTCAGATGAACTCAAGGCTTGCAGAGAGCCTCTACTTTTTACTTTCGCACACATGCCTGTCAGGTCAGGTGTGAATGTCCAAAGTTCGATTTTTGTTCTCCCCGGATGCCGCTTGGTCCTCGATCCGACCTCATTTACTCACACATTCTTCTGACTGGTGAGGGCTTATCTGTCAACCTGCCTCAGTGACCTTGTCGCGAGGCCTCAAAGTTGCATCCTAGAGGACAACAGCTTCCAAGATGCACACACATGCAAACAGACCCAGACAGATTTATGCTTGGAAGAGAATCCCATATATCATTAGAATCTGGATGCAGTGAAAGAAGATTTTAATTCAGTACAAATGTCTGTTCCAAAGTTGGATGTCATTTGTCTTCAGCTGTGTGTTAGATATTTGTTGGTTGTTAATGTGCTCCCACTGCAACAATATAATTGACTTGATTTTGGTTGTCCTGTTCTTCACTTGTATGTGGTTTGGTGTTAGCTTTTTAAGGTACCCAGGCGCACCATGGTCTCTGATGTGATCCAGTGTTTTTTTGGCTTCATTTTCTTTTTCTGTGTATCTTTTTGTGGTTTTATTAGTTGCACCAACATCTGCTTTACTTGGGTTGTTCTGTTATTTTTGTTGGGTTTGGTGAGCTTATTTTTCCAATGTTAAACTTGACAATATCTTTTCATATTTTAATATGGTGAACTTGTTAGCAAACAGTTGCTTACTTACCATTTATTCTGTTTATTAAAGATGGATATAACCACTGCAACATCACCCATTGCTTTGTAGACTACTATTCTGAAGCCACAAGTTTAGAATTTAGTAGTTCTTGGTCTTTTAAAAGCAGACATAACAAGTGAGGGCTGAATTTGGTGCTATGCATGGTGATATGGCAGCAACCTGTCAATCACAAGGTAATCACGCCATACTCTGCATTATTGTCTGTTTTCCGAAATTAACACCATGCTGTATTCATAAACTCATGAAACCAGTGTTTAAGAGCATTAACTCATTGGGAAAATGCTTACTGAGGTAACACATCAGGTGAGAAGTAGGATAATTTTCTCATAGACTTCAATACAATCTGACTTCTATTTGCAACTAGAGGAGTCGCCCTCTGCTGGCTGTAAGAAAGAATTTAGGGTACTTCCACAGATTTCAGAACCAGAGGCTACATCCATCCAGTCTATGTTATTTACACTGCATTTATAGAGTAACATTATCATTCTCTTGGGTTTGTGTTTTTGGCCCCCTGGCAAATATAAGTCCAATATTTACTCAGTTTTAGCCATGGCTGTGCCCTCTAGTAACTGCTGAGGGAATTATCTGACTCTTTGTAGCTTCTAAATGCTCCACTAGGTTCAAGTGCTAGAAGCTAATTCTGTCCGTCTACAATCAGGTGAGCTTTCTGTGCTTTTCCACTGAGCCTGTTGTGGCCGAAGGCAATGCTATTACAGGAAAAAAAAAAAAACAAAGCAGTAATTCTGTAGGCCACTGTCCACATTGTCACACTGTTTTCCTTTGATACGTTGTTAAAATATTGGTTATAGCCACTTTAAAGCTTTTATGAGTAGAATGTGGAAAATATACATTTGTAACCTCCAGGAGTAGAATCAAACATAAAAGCTTGGTACTTTTTATGATTTTTTTAAAATTATATTAGGTTAACCTTGATGAGTTCCAGGGCCTTTTTTCAACAAGATAACTTTAAAACATATTTTGTACTGTATAACACAGTTCTAAAAAAACAGTTTTCTACATGTCCCCAGGTGTCACCAATACTGAAAGAAAAATGGTGGCTTTCCATGTTGCATCTCTCTGCTCTGTTTAAGTCCAAGTCAACTAAAAAGTCCCAGAATTTTTGCCACGTGACTGTTGGTGGCAGCTGAGTCAGTCATGCCTTTATAGTTGCCCTGAGAAGTGCCAAATGTATTGTTTTTTTTACAGAATTTATTTAGTACAAATTGATTATTTTGATTGAATTTTTAAAATGAGACATGTAGAACAAAGTGATTTCAATGAATTAGTGCAATTTTAAGCTAAGGTTTGGTTATCTTTTTCTGATGGAACTGCATGTCATGGTGTAGTCTCATTTTGGTGATTTTTTTAAAGTTAAAATGCCTTCCACAACCATCGGCAGGTTTTGGTGTTCAGAGGGTTAACATTTACAAAGAAACAAATACTTTTTAATCTTTAAAGTTTCTCTGTCTTGAGTCTACAGATACTTTATTATCTTTTATTCAGCTGAATTAACATTGATAAAACATGTCCATCATTACATTACTTGGAAACCTGGGGAAACTTAATGACTCACATGGTGTCAGAAAAAACAGAAAAATGTGGGGATATATTTCACAGAGAGAGGCGTAGGAGATAATGTATAATTAACAAGGTGATAATTGCCAACACACCCACACAACAGCAAACACTAAATACTGTTATTGCAGCACGTACAATCTTAATTTGTTTTACATGACAAATGACCCATGTTCAAGCGCACACATACACATACATAAACGTGTATGTACACACACACATTCAAACACAATCAGACATTGTGATTTTGTATAACTTCCTTTTGTAAGTCAGAAACATGTTGTTTGTGTATCATTTTTAAAGGAATGGTAAAATACACTGATGCACAGGAATTATTCATATTATACACTCAGAAAGTATCTTCGCCTTTATCCTTGTGCATGTGCGTTGGTTCCTGAGCTTGCATGCACACTTTTTTCTCATCATCCCTTAGCTCGTAAAATGAGTTGTATTCCATCAGAGGCGGCTCGCACAACAAGCCTATTCCCTAATTGGTGCTTGAGCTTTTAAATTGCCTGTGTTTGCTCCCATCCAAACACTCTCCTCGCTCACTGCCCTCTTGCTTCCTTTGAAAGTGAATTCCCATTCAGTCTGAGACAAAATATTATTTAATGGGGAGTAATTGATTCACATATTTGCATAGCACAGAATTAAAATTCAACTAACTTCTGCAGTAATGTGTGTAAACATCTATTTTTTTCAAAATGTTACAAAAATACAGTTTTAATATAATACCACAGTCACTTCTTGGACAGTGTGGTGTTTGTGCTCGTCATTAGTAAGTAATAAGTATGTACTACTCATCCACTGCAATAAATAAAGTATTAAAGTAATGGAAAACATCCTCCCTTACATCTAAAATCTGCAAATTTTCACCTTGAGGCAATAGTTAATTGGTCCCAATTTCACACCACAGTCATGTTCATGCCCCCACGACTATCTCTGAGACTGATAGTATCTCATGACATATAGCCGGGGGCTGATTTAACAGGTATCCAGATGGCACCGCCTTCTTATTTTTGCCTTCTTAGCTTTGCTATTACATAATTTTAGCATATTACTGCAAGGATTATGCAGTTATCCATGGATCCTATTCTGTTAGTGAGCAGTGAGGGTACTAGTTTCTTTTCACTGTCAAATCCCTTTTTTGGTCTCCCACAAGGTTCTATCCTAGGTCCTAATGTTTTTTCTGATGTAAACAATACAAATTTGTCTCCCTAAAAAATGGGTAGCAGCAGTGTCTTAGGGGCCTAAAGTTGCTTATGGGGCATGTTTGTCAGGCTAAATAAGAGCAAAAGCAATGTTGCTCTGAGATCTGACAAATTTGTCTCTGCATTTATAGAATCATCTTACTTTACTTGTCAACTATTGCAAGGCTTTCAACAAATTTTCCAGAAAGAGATTACACCTGCAGCAATTCAGCCTCACTACTAGAGTTCACTCTTTTATAGTAGATTTTAAGGTTGTGTAATATGCTTTAGAGGATCAAAATATGTAGATCTCAGGTCAGTGGACTCATAGCCATGTTGATAGTGCGTTTTCTGAAGACGCACTCCTGTGAATGTGCTCATTGGTGGAAAATGTTGGGGAACTTTAAGACAACCAAATTTAGTGTATCAATTGAAAGCAATTGTGACAAAGAGAAAAAATATAATTAGAGGAAGACACCAGATTTGTGCAGAGTGATGAGAAGACTGTAACCTTGCGCTGACAAATAGATGAAACAAGCATAAATGTAATTCACCTCATTCATAACACATCATTCTATCATTTGTGGTTTGATCGGAGCTCTTTAGCTTCATGTTGTTGCATCCTCTTCTTTTCTCGTGGTATAATGGCACAAAAATGTAGAATTAGCTAAACCAGCTCTTTATCTCAATACAGCTAACCTAACGTCACAACAGCAGTGGGTGGGGGGAAAATAATCATTATTTCACCTTTTTGCCAATTTTCTGGAAATTTGCTGTAAATGTACACTTTATTTGGATGGAAACATGCCTTATGTTGTGGTGAAGCATCAAATACCTGATCCTTTACAAAACTATTCCATCTGTGCAGATAGTGTGCAGGACTTTGACATTTCCTTTTTATTTGATTTATTTTTTTATTTGATTTGTTTTCCTACAAATGTAAGTTTTGTAGAGGAACCGTGTTCCATTCTAAATTTCTACTATACTGTATTGATATTGTAAGAAAAAGTAAAGACCGATCCTGGTTTTATCTTGCTGGTTTATACTGTATCTTTCTCTGCTGATGTTGTTTGAGAAGTTTTGTCAAACACAATAACCTGAGCTGAGCAACGGAAAGTCAATAAAGTCTATAACAGCTACAGTCACATTAATACGATGTAAACATTTTATTGTTCAGCACAGATATAATCATTCTTGCTGTTCGTCTTCTTTGCTGGAGAAAAAAAAAACAGAGCTCTTGTAGCTGTGGCCCAAATATTTACACTCCTGCTCATGTATTCTGCCTGTGATGCAGAAAAGCTAAAAAGTCTCCAGAAGGGAGATATGGGAATGTGGGAACACTTAATGCTTTGTAGTTTTGCCATGCTGCTGCAGGAGAAAAAAATATTCTCTCAGTTCAGCTTTTTTTCATTCCCTCACTCCCTTATCTCACTACAAGAAACATGTGACCTCAACATCCATCTAGTACTAGTATACATATACATATATATGAGATTATGTTCATTAAAAATATGAATAAAATATGATCTTTTGTGATTGCGGAGTGAATTTAGTAATTTATTTTTCACCAGTCAAGCAGCAGTTAATCAATCACTCAATTCCCTTCTGCACATTCAGGTAACTCGCCTTCAGAGGAGTCTGAGGAGCGCGACAAGGAGCCCAGGACGCTGACCTACCCTGCATACATCGCCAGTCTTCTGGACACAGGCGCCAAACGCATGGCAGCCGGCGTTCGCATGGACTGTAACAGCCAGGGTCAGTGCCCTCGTTCCTGCCACCTCTGCCACATGAGCCCGAGGGCGGCACAAGGGCGGCAGCAGTCTGAACCCGTCCTGCTGCAGATCACCAAGGCTGCACCCATCTACGAACTGGTATCCAACAACGAGACCTACCAGGTGTGTACAATGGTTTTTTGTGTTTATCCTTATGTCTGAAAACACCAATTTCTTGCAGCACCCATTATATAATTTTTTTATTATACCATCTAAATTGGTAGCTGCATCCTTTCTCATCTTCCTGAAATGGATTATCACACTTAGTCTTCCTGCGTATGATTAAAGAACGCGTTTATTGTCTGGTGCCCTTGTCATCCTTTGTTCAGTAAAATAAAAGTATTTTCACTTTGATGTGGAAAAACTTTTCCAACATTTTCGCATCCACACTAACCTAGTGCATGAAGGCAGCAGCTAATAATACTAAACTGAATGCAGGCATGGCTGTGTGATCATCAAAACACAGGCGGTCTGTTAGCTGGCATCCTGCAATGAAGCCTTCAGTGTGTTTGTGATCCATCATGCCTGACAGCCTCGTGGCCTCATTATGAAACAGGGTCGCGGAAACATAGAACTTTATATGGGGAAGTCTTTGTCTCGTATAGGCTAGCACGCCTTTCTCTGCTGGAAGCACGCTGTGCCATAAACTGCCGTACTGTGCTGCGACTTGTATGACTCCATCAATACTGTATGTCAATTCTGCCTCTACTCCTCCGGCAGGAAGAAAGGGTCGATACAGTGCTGTCCACCCTCCTGGGGTGTCAGTCTTTCATCCTCAAGCTCAGTCAGATGCAGCTGCTATTATTGACAGAGGTTGCTTGGAGGTTGCCTATACAGTCACTCATGTAGGCCACTCATGTAGACTCACCACTATCACTTATACTACCTACTGTACAATGACGTACCCATGCTTGATAATTTGATATGTATCTACTGTAAAAGAACAGTTTGATCCAATACAGATACATTTATCAGGATTTGATACTATGCAATTATGCCAATTTCACTAAAATACAGCTTAACCTTAATTCTACTGACTAGGGTACCCAGAGACCCCAGAGATATTCTTTATTTTCATGCGTAGTGGGGCTTATTAGGGTATGAAGGCAGCCAAGTCAGAAGCACCAAATATTTTCTATGCATTTTTAATAGATGGAACCATTTATTGAATTCATGTTTGCCATAGGTCCTAATTTAAAGTATCACACAATATCACAGTCAGAAATACAATACATAATTTTAAAATAAAATTAAATGTATATCTTCTATTATACAAGATAAAAACTAAAGTAGTGTGTCAGGCATAAGACTGACATGCAGTCAGAGAATGATCAGGACATGCTGTGTGTGGGAGAAAAAGCATGAATGTAACTGTTCTTAAAGCTGCAGAGGAAGGGGGTGAGCAGGACTAGTGTGCAAGCAGAAGGATTTGAGGAGGTTTGTTCTGTATATCAGAAGTCTAAGATGTGTTTGTCAGTTAAAAGTTGTGGTATATACTGTATAGTGTAGTTCTAAATGACATTAGCAGCAACAATAGAAAGCAGATCAAGTTTGGCCAGATTTGGCGTTGCTTAAATATTGAGACACAAATGATGTTTACTTTAATTCCTGAAAACAAAATGATACCAGAATCAAAGAATGGGAAATAAGCAGTGAAGTACTAATGTGGATTGTACTTGTGAGCATCCAATTTAATTTTACACAATACTCATGTAACTCTAAAAAAAATAAATAAACGTTTTGAGATCGAGTTAATAACTAATATTGTTCTGAGAGAAAATAAGCTACATTTGATATGATGGTGGTTTCTTAGAGTAGTCACAGTCAGTAGTCCTTGTATTGTGCTTACATCTGATGAGACACAGTACATGAGTTTGACTACACATAATCACACTTTGGATTTTAATATCATGACCTGATTGTAGCCTGATCCAAAACTATCTTCAAGTCTTGCACCTCACTGATCGATACAGTTTTTTAAAGTGAAAACTTCCATATATGATAGCAAGTAAAAAAATGTGAAATGGTACTCTGGTGGGTCTCAAGCCAAATATTCCCATCTGATGAGTTGCCTTTGTTGTTGTTCATTCACCATCTCTCTCCTTCGATTCCATGTCATCTCTGCACTTTTATCTAACAAACATAAAATACCCAATTGTTATGTTAAGCTCACCCAAATTGAAATCTGTAAAGTAGAATGTGAGAATTTAAATTAAAAGTTGCAGCTTTTCATATTTGCTTTTTCCTGTCCTCTCATCTCTCCTCGTAGGCTCTTCAGGAGGCGATGATGAGCATGCTGTGGTGCTCAGGCAAAGGCGATGTTATCGATGACTGGTGTCGATGTGATTCCAGCGCTTTTGGCACAGACGGACTGCCCACCTGCGCCCCACTCCCTCAGCCTATGTTAGTAAAATAATATTACCTTCTCTGAGTTCCACCCCCTCAAATGGATTACTATAAATACCATCCATCATTTTACTGGCACAAATCTATCTCCTGCTACAGTGGTCCAGTAATATGCTATCAGGATCCATGTGTACGCTGCATTTTATTGCGACACTACAGCAGTCAATGGTTTATTTCTGCTGTCCAGTTTGGGTGTGCTAATCAATTAAATGAGCTGCTGTATATTGATTGGTTGGTATAAAAACCTCTGTACATAGGCTTCTCAGTGCTACATAGCTGGAGAGTCGGTCAGACACCGGGGGGGATAAATGACCGTATTTTCTGTTGACAGAAGTGTTTGTGGCTTTGCAGAATATGTTTTCATTGGATTGCAGTTTTGCGGAACATGGAGGATAATGTTAGCTGTCAATTACAGTAATGAGCCCAGGTTTGCTGACAGCATCTTTCACACAGCGCTGTGGATTTACATCTCTTTCACACTGTTGTCAGGCTGAAGCTGTCTTACACCTACGAGCCCAGCAGCTCATTGGTCATCATGGAGTGGAACCACACCGAGCCGCCAATCGGTGTCAGGATTGTTGATTATCTCATCAGCCAGGAGAAGGTGACAGAGAGGACCGACCACTCTAAAGTTGAGACAGGTACGTAAGTGCAGAGCTGCCTGCATCAAGAGTTTGGTCTCTGATAATAAACACATCCAAACAGTTGGGAATGTGAAATGCAATATTAATGTTGCCAGGCAACCAGTGATAGTAAAAACCTTCAGGTACCATGAAGATATTTATTCTAGTCTCACCAGATATGCTCTTATGGATACAAAGCTTTACCATCCACCTGCTGGCACTCACAAGTGGATTAGTGTACTTCACTCCTTCCAAATATAACTTAAACCTTGTGTTTTCAATAGCTACTGAACCACCAAGAGGGTCTGTTAATATTTTGGACATGAACCACATTGAGATGGGTAATGTCAGTTGGCCTTGGTTTGTATGGGCAGCTGTTGGCCAGTGTTCATTATTTGTGCTGGCTCAAAGCATAAGTGCGCCAATTTGTCAGCACCATGTGGCCAAAACAACCTGATTGGTTTTATGTTGTCCACCACCTGGAGGAAATCTTGGCCCAGAGGTGTAAAATCAGGGATTTCATCAAACTGTAAAGCCCTTTTCAGGGATGGGTTATAAAACACTGTTGGCATCATCAGTCTGTTAAACTGAAGACATTCTGTTATTTAGACACAGGTAATTTTTACATGAATGTTCGTCGCAAAATACCCACAAAAGGGATGATATTTGTCATTTATGTGAATTGGACAGCTGTTGATTTAAACCCCCAATATTTCTGTTGTCATTGGAAAAGCTTGAAAGGTCGACTTTTGTCAATTTTAATGGTTTAAAATAGTAGCGTCATTTACAGTTTGGGAAAATGTTTAACAACGAAAAACTTAATAATAAATCAACTTAAAAATACTTCAATCAAAATATGAAACAAGACTTTTTCACAGAGTTCTGTAAGCATTAATAATTTAAAGATATATTGTCCTATTGAACCTTCTGTCTATGTCCAGGTTTAAACTACTCACTGTGTTTGATATAGACCTAATAAACTTGTAATTTTTAAGGCCGCCACTAGATGTCATACAACAGTAATAATAATGGACATCTGTAGTGTTTATGAACAGTTTGTTGATTAGTCTGATTCCATGACACTCTCCAGTGCATACATAGTGGTTTAATAAAATAGCTGCTGCAGCTGTGGCATTTGCATTTTTGCACACATCTATTAAAAACTACTGTAGTTGCTTTTTCCGTGGCACAAAAAGGTATTGAGATTTGTTATAATGTTAACAACAAATTAGCCAGACAGCATGACAAAGCTGTTAAAGTGTGTTTGTCTCGAAGTAAATGCCAACATATCAGTGCAGATATTAGATTAGATTCAAAACAAAAATGTTTACAACTTTACAGTAAAAGTAGTTGCAACTTTATCAGTTCTTTATAGGGTTCTCTGTTTTTTCACAGTTTATTCCGTACAGATTCAGTGATTTACCTGTTTTCCCTCATGTTTTCACTAAAACGAGGAAGTCATATAAGCAGCCACAGGAGCAGCAGGAGAGTGTGTTGCCTTGTCGTCTATGACAGAGAGCCCAGCTTATTTGGCTGACTCTCTATGAGTAGAATCTGGCAAAACAGGGGCAGTTTATTTTAGCAGTAATGACCCAATCCATAATGGCGACTGTTACAGTTCCTTGTGAGTAGCAAAGTTTGTTGTAGCTTAATGAGAGAATAAACTGTATTTGTCTGAACAGTGAGGATCATTAATCAATACAGTGGGTTCAGGAGGGTGAGCAGAGCAGGAGAGCATTTTCTTTATTAGTGGTATTACGGCGAGCAGGAGCTATAGGTTCAGCGCTAATGGTTCATCTTAGCCATGAGAGAATGTATTTACTTTTAAAAAAAAGTTGTACCTTGAGTTAATCCATTTATTTATGTTAGTCGGTATTTCAAGTCTTCCGCTGCAGACTGAAAAATGTTTTCCACCCATTTATCTCTATTAGGAAGGACTAAATATACAACAACATCAGCCAACTCTGCACGGTCTCTATACATTATAATTACGGGAGGGAGAGGTGCTTGTCTCTCACTCTCCTGCTCTTTTGTATTGTGAGTACATATTGCAATATATTTTCCAAGATTGTTGAATCATTATGAACCATGATCAGATTTTTCCTGTGCTTCATTGTATCTTTACAACATTCTTCATGGTGCAGCTGTGTTTTACTCATGAAGCTTCGACGTTTAGGATCCCACCTGGATCAATAAACAATGTTTATGATATTAGCGAGCAGAATTTGCTGTATAAAGTATATGATATGAAGAACTTTTTTAATCTATTGTATGTTAAGCTACAACTCACACCAATGACATTAAAAATGAAATTAGATTAGGAGATTGGCAGCACATGTGTGTCTCCAAAGTAGCTGACTGTTAAAGTGTCTCACAGAACATGGATGTCAATGGGAAAAAATGGTGGCTCTACATACTATAGATATTTCACTACTTACATTTTTACAGCCTCTCCAAGCTAGGCGTTTTTCACACTGCTATTCACATCAACTCTAGAAACATATCTCACCATATGTCCTCCAAAAACGTGCTGACAACTTGTTCCACTGTTAAACATTTTTGAGGCGATGATGCATTTATTTTATTGCTTATTGTTCTATTTCCTCTTAGTCGCTCTAATTTGTTTCAATACTTGTCTCCTCACTGCTTTGTGTAGACACAGCATGCAGTTAAGCTGAATAGTCCCTCAATTTTTGATCCTACCTGAGTCACTAATGTCTTCTCAGTTGTGCCACAGTGTGCAGAATTAGTTTTTTTACTGA
>OMNN01024264.1:7804-44308 GCA_900302755.1 Chromis chromis
AGTCTAGAAAATGGGTTTTAAGTTTTAGGTAGGTTGTTCTAAAGCTGAGGGGCCATTTAAGAATAAGGTCAGCGTTTGTGGATCTACAGTATGACTGTATTCTGTTGTAAGGTTTTGTTAAGAACACAGCAAGAGTTGATTTTACCCTCAAATTTAATCATGACAAAAACCGACAAGGTTTCTGTTATAAATATGGCATCTGCTAGTGATAATACTACATGAGTACATTTTTGCCAGGCTGCGTTTGGACAAATGTAACCTAGCAAGTGACTCCTTTAATGCCACTGAGGTGACAGATCTTTCTTTTTTAGTCAGTGGAAGGTTGTTCTACAAAGATGAGATAGATTCTGTAATGACAGCTGTCTTTTTTGATATATCACAATGATGGTAATTTTACAACATTACTGTATTTTGACAAATTCTGTTAAACTGTACCGACTGCTGTTTCTATTGTTTTGTCCATCCCATTTGTATCAGTGAGGACAGGCTAAACAACAGAAACTGCTCTGTGTATGATGCAGTTCAACAGCACCACAAAACTACATCCTCTAAAATGATCCTACAGTAGGATCAACATCTCTGTAAGAAAGTTAGCAAAAGAAAATTAACATTAACCATTAATATTCCCATTCATAAAGGAGGATTTATTGCAAGACTGTATTGGCTTTAGCTAGGTGTACTGAAGTTTGTGCTGATTTACACCGTCAGCGTAAAGACGCCAATTATAAAACATTTATTCCTTCACTGAGTCAGGAAAAAAAAAATTGCATGTCTAAATTTGGCAGTCATTCTTCCTGTGCTGCCATGAACCCAGTGCATGGTTGTGTAAACAAGACCTGTGAAGCAACAGCAGCGAGAAGCACAGAGTGAGACCAGTATTGTGTAAGTAAGCCCATGCTTTGTGTTTTAAAAAAAAAAAAAAGGAGAAATAAAAAAAAACTGTGAAGAGAAAATAGCAGCCTAGGAGACTAAAAGTAGCCTCTCCACCACAGATGGCCCCCACGCTTTCCGCCAGTGGGTCAGTGGGTGAGGGAAGAGTGGAGGGGAGTGGAGGCGAGAGGAGAGGCTGTGGCCGTGCGCCGCTATCCAGGGGAGAGAGTGGGCGACGCGGGCAGCAGGAAAGAGAAAGACAAGGACTTCTAAGGCCAAGTGGGCCGAGGTTTGCTGTGTACACTGCTAAAAACAGACGGGATGACGCTCAGAGGTCAGCCGGCTGATTTGTCATCAGCTATTTCAGCAATGTTAAACAACTGACGAGGGAGAGGGAAAAATGTTGACATCACTGCTGCATGCTCACATCACTTCTTGCCCCCACATTCTTCCGATTGTGCAATCATCAAGGCAGAGAAATCAAACACTGTTTCCTGGATATAAGATTGTTCCATATTTGGTAACCACTGGGTCAAAGTGGCTGAATGCTGGTGGCACAGCATCACCTTTAGGTGGCCCCTGGCTCTGCACCTGGTCACAGCGTAGCACCCATCTTCTCTCTTCTCTTCTTCTCTTCTCTTCTCTTCTCTTCTCTTCTCTTCTCTTCTCACTGAATCACAGTACAGTGTCCATTAAACCTCAAAGACGAAAAATGAAATAACCTAATCCATTAATCACCGATGAACTTGTGAATTAACTTTTGATCTCTCACATACAGTGGAATTACTGAGACACAAATTTATGGTAAATGACTAAAAGTCCAAAGAGGAAGAGGAAAACATATTTTGACTGTTGCCCTTTAACAGGAAGTGACTGTACCACCATGCGATCTACTGTAGATTATGTGAATGATGTACTTTCTTTGTGGTGTCACAGAAGAATGAACAAACACCTTCCCCACCCAACCCACTGCAAACACTTGAGAACATGAGGAACCTGCTCGGCCCACTCTCCTCATGCTGGGTGCAGTGTCAGGCAGCTGCCAGCAGAGGGCAAACGGGAGCGCTGCTGAGGCTGAGGCAGTGAACAAATGCTGTGTTTGTCCATGATGCAATATCCAGTCAAAAATATCCAGAAAACACCTGGATAAAAATGAACATTTACGATCACCCACCAAAGTCCAACTCCTCCAGTACACCACTTCTATTTTTGCAGTGATGTGCTGGAAGTGGGTGTGCTGCCCTCTTATATGTTTATGCAACAACTATAGACTGAAATGTGAAGGGCCTCAATGTGGCTCCTACTGAGTGTCTACTGGTCTAGTAGACTAGTAGATGTGTGCTTTTTCATGAATTACTATATGATCGTCATCTTTCCTTCTACCTCATTGTTTCACATAATAAACTTAAATGGCTGGTATTTCTAAATGATGCATGCTTGCCCCAGTTAATCTGGCTCTTACATAAACTGGGCATTTCTGAACATGTTTTAACTTGGCTTAAAATATACAGTGGGGTCCACAGATCTGAGGCCACACCTGAAATCAGTCATATTTTCAGGTAAGCCTGGACGTAATCTGAAAGTTTGAGTATGTAGAAAGATTTAAAAACATACGTTTTGACATGTAAGATGAAGTGTTTCAGATTGTACTCTCTTTCTATGCCAGCAGTCAAGCTGAAGCAGATCAGCAGTGACTGCATTAATGTCTTTGTACAAATGTCAGGTTTCCTTGAGTTGTACATTGAAGCAGCGTTCAGATGACACGCAGGTGGATTGGATCAACTCATGAGATGTTTATGCAACTAAGTCAACCTTCAGCCATTGTTCACCTGTTAGAAATGTGACTCAAGTTCCCAGCACATTACGTAGCATTGTGATAGTGGGAAGCAGCATCAAAGCAGCAGAGTTTTAAATCATGGCATGCTTTTTGAAATCTTTAGTCTAGCTATGCTTTTAAACGGAGTGCTCTGAAACACTTTGTGGAAACTGTTGCATTCGAAGCAGGATCAGGAACCAAAGTGGGCACACCACACCACACCAAAGTCAATGCTTCAAGCTTTGTTTACGGAGATTTTGCTAAATCAGCAAAAAGTCCTGTCAAAGGTAGGCTGTCTCAGAGGACGAGGAGGGTTTCTAGAACACTTCTCAGAAGGGGAAACAAGAACAAACACTTGAGGGAGGGCTAAGACAGAGCAGCATTTCACAGCGGAGGGTGGAAAAAGTCTTGTTTACTGATGAATCCCAGTTGGAGATCAGTGGCAGTAACAGAAGGGTGAATGTAAGGACACCAACAGGAGAGAGGATGAAACCTCAGTGGATCCAACCCACAGTGAAACATGCTGCTGGGAATATTTAACTTAAAATTGACTTAGTTAGTAGTAATTAGTAATGAAAAATGTTGTTATAAATTCAAAATGAAGGAAGAATATCTTTTCTCGTGGTCTTAGACTTTTGAAGTCCACTGTATGAATTCTGCAGGAAGCTTTGTAGAAAAATATTATCAAGGCTGCATCAATGACAAATCCTTTTATCAAGCTCCTTACATGAGAAATATGTTATTTTCCCTTCTCAGACTGACTAATTTAATTTAAAATCATAAACCATACTGCTGAGCAGCGCTTACATCAAGGTGTTCATCATCATCCAGAAGTCAGACATCCTAATAATACCTGTACCTTTAACTCTACCACACACACACACACACCACGCTGGTACACGGCTCTGTGACTCTCTTTGCAATCCAGGATATTTTCTTTGACATAATCCATTTATTCCTCACCTCCAAAAGAATACAAATGCTGCCCTCATGTGGCCACAAGTGTCAAGACATGAACCCAGAAAACAGTGAGTTTCTTTGTCTCCTCAATAGGACATGATTATAATTCTGATGTAGCTTTATTTCTGCTCAGTATTGTGGACAGTTTAAAATAAATGAACACTTACAGGGGTTACACAGGCCGTGGGTATTGTTGACCGGTTGGCTATATCTAGCGGGAAATTGGATTTACACTGAGCTTGACCTGGAGTCATGCCACAGGTTGCTTGGTAAGTTTACCAGGTCATTGACCGGAGGTGTTAAGTGAGAAAGCCTCTCTCTCTCTCTCTCTCTCACACACACACACACACACAAAGAAGTGAGCCAGAAGCCTTTAAAGGCACAGCAGGCTATTTGTGTGTCCAACATACAGGAGAGTCAGCGGTAGAGAGGGAGAAGCACTGGAAACTCTGAAGACAAGTTACTGTGAATGAATCCATCACACTGATTTTCCAACAGCAGGATTTGGAATAAACTGTAGTTCATGAAGAAGTGAGCTGGCATGGCATGAAAAGTAACTGGCACCATGGTTGAATGGGCAAAGAAAAGAGAACCACCTGCAGAAACTGTCCAAAAAAAAAGCAGCTGTATAAATAAATGAATATTGTGCGCTGCTATGCAAAAACAAATCAGTTATTTCTGCTAAATGCTTCAGTGCGAGACATGTGTGCAACATCTGCACACGAGCATCGACATCTTAGAGGAGACAGTGGTTGCACAGAATGACATCATTGAAACTGGATGCCTCACTTACACCAATTATACCTGACTTGCTCTCCCTCCTCACATCTCTATCTCTCTGTCTCTCCAGCAAAGTTTCTTGAAAATGTCTGGTTGTTGGTGTGTTTACGTGAAATTTCAGCACTTGCAACTCCAGGCCCAGCGTTTACATACTTGCTACAGTACATTATCATAAAAATCAATGCCAACAGGCCAGACTTCTGTCTTAATCACACTCCATGGTGTTTGATTTGTATACCTGTCTACATTGTGCAACTTTGGTCATTCTCAGAGAGTTCTTCCAGTTTTCATGTCTGCAGAAGTTGCCATCTGACATAACTACAATATAGGGAGCTCCAAAAGCTAGTCAGTGTGTAGTCTATGAAGGATCTGCAAGAGAACAAAGGTTCCCTTGGTGCAACAGAAAAGTGATGTACATATAAATATATGTGAGAGGAAATGATTGCTATTTGTTTGATCAAGCAATGTGAATCTCTGAACAATATTTTGAGTAACTTGTTCATGATCAGTATATCAGCGGATCATTAAGATATGTGTGAGAGTTAGTCTTTATTAAAAATGGTTTAATAATGAATCAGATCAAGAGTAAAACACAAGAACATCTGCCATAACTTGCCAGCTAAAGGCTTCATGATATGTTGCAAACTGCAGTGGTGCACAGTAGCACTAAGTGCACTAGTGCTGCACTCAAGTGCAAATGTGAGGTCCAGGAAAAGCATTTATACACAAAATATACTGTAGGATGAGCTTTAAATTGGATGGATTAACCTACCCAAGGGTATATAAAATACTTAAAGTTAGCTTAAGGTGGACTAACAACAAGGGGAAATGCTGCTTACACAGTCGGGCATCAATAATAATAGTAATCCACTGTATAACGGTATAACACGACATGTGCAGTTTTAATACTTTACATTTGTGCTTGTGATTTTTTTCAGTTCAGGACTTTTACTTGTAGTGGTGTGTTTCTACCATGTGGGTCTGAACACTTTTTTTCCAACACTACATATATAAATTATGGTCTGTAGAGAGTGAGTAGCTGGAACGACATGCTTCAGTTTCACTTTGTCAACAGCATGGCCTGTGTGAGTCACTCCAGATCCTTTTTTACAGCATGTATTCTGAGCTGTCAAAGCAGGACAAGCACAGATGTAACTGATTAACTTATTAATGATGCCTGATTTCTCTTTATGGAACCCAATAAAACATGTCAGCAGGGCTGTGTGTCTACACAAAAGTCATTTAACATGACTGACTATTTAAACTGAACTTATTATTTACTTAACTAATAAAACCAAGTATATAAAACACCAAATATATAAAAGAAAAAAGTAAACAAAACAAACAAACAAAAAATAAGCAGGCCGGCGTAATAAAATATATAAAATATAAAGTACATTATACAAAAACATATTTATAAAAGTTTTTATTTTGAAAGTTTTCAGTATTTTTTTTAAAAGGAGGCACTGACATTATCAGTTTATAACAAATACAGACATTTATTTTATTTCATCATTCATTTTTGCAGGGACAGTGCACAGTTAAAAGTAATAGCACCAGCCTTAGCTAGCCACTAATTTACATCTGTGATAACATACAAAAAACATACACACAACTACAAGTACACTACATAAAACAATGCAATACATACAAGTCCATCAGCGTGAGATAATATATATCAAGGAACCATCAGTGAATCAGTGACACCGTCATGCCAAACCTTAAGGCTGGTTTTAAACACTGCAAAGCGATCTGAGTCTCTGATGATGGTGGCGATGGAGTTCCACTTCCCTACTGCTTTAACTGAGGAAACAACTTAACCTAAAGCTGCCTCTAGTAGCTGCTCTAGTCCCACCTACACTACACTGTTGTGAGATTGTGAATAAATTGAAACATCCGGCATACATCAGAGTAAAACTGTCATAATTTTTTTTTAAGGATATTACACTGATGATGATCTCTTGATTGTTTATCTAATCCTTTAAGGATTCGTTTATAATCTATAATCTTTAGAATCTAATCTAATAATGTAACCTTTATTGATCCCCTTGGGGAAATTCCTTCTCTGCATTTGACCCATCCTATTCATAGTTAACCTGAACTATACAACTAGAAGCAATGGGCTGCTGCGGTGCTCAAGGGCCCACAGTGGTGGTGATTGGGACAAGTGGTCACTCTCACTTTCCCTCCTCAACCTCTTGCCAGTCGGGTTAGAACCGGTGACACACCGGTGACAATTTGGCTTCACAAACCACTATGCCACCACTGCCCTTAAGATAGATTGACTGCCCTTAACTAAACAGGCTTGTGTGTGGTCGGACCTACCTGTGACCAGGTTGTGATGCAGTAACCCAGGTGGGGGGAAAAGCAGAGTGAGTATAAAACAGCTTTACAGGAGATGAGGAAAACTTGTACCTGATGCTTTTGAACCTGCTCAGATTAAACTTAATGTTGCTTATGATCCTACTGACAAATTTTTTAAAGGACAGGTCAGTTTTGTCAGTTATAATGCCCAGATATTAAACATGTGTGATGACTTCACCATGAGTTATTAAAAGAGATCTTAAGAATAACATCTGAAAGTAAGAAAACATTCGTGTACCTGTTGTGTGAGTGTAGATGACAGTGTTAGTGCTGTGATAAACACTGAGCTGGTGTGGCTTTAACTCTCAGCCCTCCTCCTCACTGAGAGCATGACATCACCCGGCGGCTCAGCCAATCACGGAGCTCTACGCTCAGGCTGAAGGAGAGCTTGTGTGTGTCGGTGTAGCTGCTGTGCATTTGCTTGTGTGTATGTGTGTGAGTGTGCGTGTGTGCGTGTCTGAATGCGAACAAGTTGATATTATTTTTTTAATTTTTGCCCACATCTTTGAATTAAGCTCTGGAAGTAAGTGCTGTCCATGGCTGGCAGGAACAGAAACAGACTTTCTGCCGTAGACTCTAATGAACTCGAAAATATCAAGTTTGCTCCGTCCAGCCTTTGAAAACAAGCCGCATCTACGCAGTTTTACCAATTTCGGTGTATCATTTTTATCGACAGCAGCTAACTTGGAGCTAAGAGTGTGCGGCGGCTCACGGTGGGGCTTGTTTGTGGTTAGCGAGGTTTAAAGTCAAGTGTGCCTTCTTTTAAACGTGTTAAAGTCGCTCATGTTAGCTAATGAAGTTGTAGTAAGCGTCACATAAGAGACAGTGATACAGACGGAGCTAATTGTAGGGATAAGCCATAAAGTAGTCCAGAAAAATGCTAAAGACGCTCACGAAGAAGCTAAGAAGACATTCACTCAATGAGATACATCCTTTCCAACTGAAGGTAAGTTTGACTGAGTTACTATTTGCATATTTAGAATTAAAACATAGTTGTCAGCACACTTATAGAGCACTAAAACACACATACAGAGGAGCTGAGGAAGGCATGAGCTTGTCTGTGAACTGCGTGGCTTTACTTTAGTCTTGTGACTTGGAGTACTCTGGGTCGCTTAAACATTATGAGGACTCAGACTGTAACCTTGCTTTAACAGTGAGTTTATTAACACTCCTCTGTTTCTCTTTCTCTTTCATACTCATACACACAGTCAGATAGACAACACACAGCTCAGCCTGTCTGGATATGTTCACTTTGTGTCCTGCTATGTGGAGCTACTCTGCTTCTAAGCACCTCAGCCCATTCATAACCATGTTAGGATGAATTTACTCTTCAAGGCTTACAGTGCATGCACATGAAGAAACCATAGATCCACATTGCTACATGTCAACACATTCTTCCACTCGCAGATGGACACTCATTGACTCATAAACTGCAGTTCATCTGTTTGTCATTTGAGGAAACAGAGAGTAATGTGTCCACACTCATTGGCCTCAGTTCTCTTGTGTGTCAAAGGGGATAATCTGTTTGAGGGCCACATTTATATCCTCGTCCAAGTTTTTCATCTTACAGAGAGACAGCCTATATTTTCCAAGTGGAGATAGCTGGTAAGGAAGAGGGAATAGTAATGGAAGCTCATTTAGATGTAGGAAAAACAAACATTTCAGTGAAAACCTTATTGTTGCGAGCAATAATTGTCCCAACATGTACGTCTTTACCCTCCAATTTTCCACAACAGAACCCATGTTAGTGCTCCTCAATTGTCACTGCCTGCTCCGTTTGCATAATGCCTCTTTTTTTGGTGAGTAGAAGGGTGAATTGTATCCTGCATGGGTCACTAACTTGCTCCATCCACAACACTATTGTGCGTCAACCAACTGTATAGTCGCATGGCAGCCATTTTGTGCCAAAGTGCTCCTGTTCAAAGGCCTGGCGGTGGATACAAGGGAAAGTGTGCCATCCCCATTGTCCACGTTTGTTTGTGTTTGTTGCTCTGTTCAGTGGTAGAATCCGTTCTGCTGGAAGTGGTTAGTGCGCTGGGAAAAAGTGAATTGTGAGTAGGCCTGTTGCCTACACCCCAGACTGATAAACAACACCAGGGAAGCTATTCCACATGCCACGAAAACTCCTACACGGATTATTTACAAGGAATTCTCACTGTAAACAACCCAGAATAGGAAAAGCCAGTGCGAAACCTGCTTCGGGACCTGCGTCGTTGCATCATGACGGCTTGTAAAAGTATCCGCCAGCACCGACTGGTGAATTACCTTTGACTGAAAGAACTTTTAAGGATAATTATGGTTTATTACATTCTTATTTTCATAGTTTTGGCCAAATATTCCTGTTATTAGTCACAGTCACAGTAACAGTGTACTCACCATGTTAAGTGCTGAGATCCGGGAGTGAAGCAACAGTCAGGAAGTCTGTAAAGGGGTGCTCCAGCCAGTATAACAGTGTATTTTATATCCTGAGTGTTATTGTGATTATTGTGATACTGATACTGACAATGATATAGCAGCCAGTAGTAACTTTCCTAACATATAACACAAGCTTGATACAAGTAGTATATTTTGAAGGGCATTGAAGTTTCTACTTTCAGTGCTCTCTGGTGAGAAAACTCTGGGTTAATGTCCCTGGTTTGGCATTTCCATATTGCAATTTCTTGTTAGCAGCCAGCACGCTGCACACTAAGCTAATATTGGCCCATGTATTTGCTTGGCTGAGTCTAGTGCACTTCCACAAAGTTCAAGAACTGGTGAGAGCCAGACTTTTAGTCCTTGTATGGGTGTAGCTCCCAAATCTCTGGATCCCACATTTCCCATAACAGCTCAACAGCACATTTTTTTTGGGACTTGGACTGCCTGCATGATGAATACCGGTGTCGTACAAAGTCCTTACCCACAGTTTGTAAGTGCAGGCTTTCCGTTAAAAAAATTGGTTGGCTCCAAACCCCAGCGGAGATTACTTTAATGACACCATCAGGGGTTATTTCCTCAGACTTTACAAAGTTCTTTCCAGAGCCAGAGAACATATTCTGCAACTGCTATTACAAGACTGGGTAGCGCTCCCCATGACAAGTAAAGTCATGCGTCAAATATCATTTGTTTGCCTCTTAAACTAAATAACAATGCTGTTGGCTGATTTTAAAGGGTGCAGACAAGCTCAAGTGCTGACAGCAAGTTGGAAGGTGCAGTTCCATGGATGTGGTTATTACCAAGATGACTTTTATTGTTAGTGACGGCAACACCAAGGTTGGGCTGTGCTGTGTTCTAAGCATCTGTTTCAGTTAACAGTCTGGTGGGAACCCCATTACAGTCCGTATTTCATTATGGCTGATTATTGACATTCATTGTTTTGAATAGCAATAAATAAAAGCAGAATCTGGTTTGATTTAGTTTGAGTGTGTGTTGTAAACTTTGGCCTGCTTTTCCACTGGTAACTCAGATAATATTTGAGTTAGAAGTTTGTTGCTCTGGCTGATTGAGGACAGAATGACCATTTCAGGGGTAGTTGGAAGGGGACTAAAGGTCCCCTGAGGTCCTGTTACCGTGTTATTCCCAGGAGCTTACACTGATCTAGACTACTTTATAGGGAAGATCCACTGGGGTGTGAGAGAAAGAGAATCAACCATCTCTGACCCTCAGTTGAGTGTTTTTATGAGAGGGGGAATGGAGTGTGACAGTGTCCATGACAGTGTGGAAGGACAGAGCAAAGCTGATATGTGTGTGAACTGGGTGGGGGTGTGTGTGTGTGTACGCTGTGACATTGCCATTGATCCAGCTTAGCAAGCTGCTCAGTGATGCAAGGGACTGACAAGGATTTCATTCAACTGTTCTTGACACACAAACACACAACTCTTTGTGTGCCCTTGCATGTATGCACAAAAGCAGTTTTTATGCTTTATTCATGTCGTCTCACTGTCACTTTGCTTGTTTGTCTGAGCCCTCGGAATGATATGAAGTAGCCTGCAATTACATGTCTTAATAGGTAGTGTAATATGAATAAGAGCGTAAAACAAACTTGGAAAACACAATCTGTAAATGAAGAGGCTAGGAAATATATGTGCAAATATGCAGCCTCAAATGTCTTAGATTAAACTTTTAAATTGATATGAACTAGAATGTCCTCTAGGGCTGGTCACGAATATTCGAATATTCGGTAGTTGTGGTGGTATCCGGATAATAATTTTGACAGTTCGAATAGTCGTGTTCTCTAGTACGCAGACCTACCAACTCCGATGTGACGCTTCACTTTGCCTGTGAATAATTTCATTCTAAGTCCCCCCTTCCCCGGTGTGTTGCTACCGCTCCAGCCAAATATTCGGATAATCGTCATTAATTGGACCCGAATATTCGAAGAACGGCAGTTGCTGTACGGAACAGCCCTAATGTCCTCTTATCTTCCTTTAAATGTTGTGCACAGCATATCAGAGATGATATACTCTAATGTAAGCGGTGTGCAAATACGCTGAGCTTCACACTATTCTGTTGCAGCATTTTAGATTTTAAAGTATTTTAAATGTGACTATACCCACTCTTAAGTCAAAGGTCAGATTTCTAATTTGAATTTGTAAGTGTTGTAAAACTTTGTGGCCGATTTGCAAGTGTGAGAAAATATCTGAAATGAGCTTCCAAGCCAGTTGGGTGCAGTTTTTCTCTTCTGCTGCCCTTGTGGCTGTTAGCAGTCCAAATCCTCACCTCAAACCTCATTTGAATATTTGTCATGCAAAGTGGCAGTGGAGTCCTATTTACCTGTTGGACCAGATGATGGAAAAGTGCATCATCTGGGACAGACCTGGAGATAATATTTGAATGATGTCACTGTAGAAGTGATTGCATAGCTGCTGTTAGCACACTAAGTACTGGGTCATTAAGCCTTTAAATGTCTTTTCCCACCTATTTTCAGCTTCACATGCATCCTTCACCATGGTGGGTTTTCGCTGTGAACGCAACGCTAATGACTAATAGGTGTGTGGGGAAGGGTGTGACTGTGGGTGGTCCTGATTGAATATTTGACTGGGTTGTGTTTGTGCGCTTCATCTATACATTATGTGCTTTCTTTTATTTGGTGAAAAAAGACCATTTTCGTACAGCTCTCTACGGTGTACAAGTGGAGTCCTTTTGCAGAAATACTATTCGTGAAGCACCAGCATACGAGTCCGAATTTTGCCCATGCACGTCATAAATTCTAGTATCCTAAGATATTCTGGTCCACATGAGGAAGTGATAATGACATTTTGTTTTCACCTGTGCAGTGACAAGCTTTGATATTTTTTTTTAGCCAGCTTTATGCTTCTTATCAAAGCACTAACGTTGGAGTTGCACTGCTCTTCATCCAGAGCTGACACTTGTGGAAAGGTAGTATTGATATACTTAGTTCCGAGGCTTATGTTATGAGGTGGCCCCATGCAGGTTGGAGTGGTACATTCCCGGTTTAACCACGGCATTATACAAGAGCTTAAAAAAGACTGAACAACTGGAAATGACGAGAAATCTAACAGGAACAGATATTGTCCTATATATAGTAGCGCTGTACCCGAATATCCGAATATTCGGTCGTTGTGGTGGTATCCGGATAATAATTTTGAGATCCGAATACTCGTGCGCACCCCTCATGTCTACTCTACTGTCATGAAGCACTGGTATATCTCAGTCAACTTGTGTGTCAACTGTGTTAATAAATAAAGAAACAAATTATTTTATTCTGAGTCCCCCGAGCCGAATACGGATCTTCGTCATTAATTGGACCCGAATATCCGGAGCACAGTGACTGCAATTCGGACTAGCCCTAATGTATAGTACATTTTTATCAAATGCACTTTTACATCCAGCTGCTAATTTTATGTATATTTTTTGTTAATAATATGAAGACTGGGTGCCCCAGTAGCCTAACGGTGCAGAGGCGTAGCGGCTGTCCCGGGTTCAATTCCGACCTCGGGCATTTACCGCATGTCCTTCCCCACTCTCTCCAGTTTCTGACTCTGTCCACTGTCCTATCCAATAAAGGCATAAAAAGCCAAAAATAAACCTTAAAAAAAAACAAAAAAAACATGCATGACAAAATGACCAACTATTGTAGAATTCATAAGCTAGTGGAGGAGAAAACCATGCTTCTGACTTTAGCTGTTTTCTTTAGTAATATCTGACAAAACATCAGCTTAACTCGTTGCTTTTGAAGAGAACTGGCAAAGCAGCACATATTTATAACACCATTCTGCCACAAAGGAATGAATGACTTGTTCAGTTTTTCACATCTCATAGCTTTGCCCTGTAGCTGCCCCCTCCGTTTTAATCACAATGTGAATTCCATTTGAAATTATAACCTTTTGCTGATGGCACTGACACAGAAGATACAACTGATGTTTCATAGTTGTGTGAAAAAATGTATTAAACCAATTATTACACTCTTCTTCCAACAATGTCAGACTTACAATAGTCAGTAATAAAAGGCTCAAAATTGATGCAGCAGAACCAGATTCTTTCTTGTCAAAACCTGGCGCCCACATTGTAACTCATAGTTTGGTTTTAAGTGGTGAATGCAGCCTTGAGTCAGCAGCCTCAAGCAGTGATAAGGAGTGGGCTACAGAGGTCTGGTAAGCTCATTTCTGTCCACATCTCTAGATTTTATATTTTCACATTTGACTCTGATGAGCAAAACCAGTGAAGTTGCCCTTAAAAACCATTTATGCTTGTTATTTACCGTCAATTTCTTCTGATCATGTGTTACAGTGACAGAACAGAGTCTCACCTGATAGCCTTCAGTCTTCTTCTGGCACCACTTTAGCAAAGCATTTCTCTTGGAGCCTCCATACTCTCTGGCCAGTGCTGACAACGGGTCCTTTCGCTCTTCTCTGTTACAGACAGAAGAGACACGTAAGCAAACACTCGGCCACAGTTTTAAAGGATTTACTGTACTCTGACTGAGAGGCAAACAGATCAGATGGTAAGCTTGTTTATTTAGTGAGCTAGAAAAAGCTGTCATGACTTGAGCTGTATGTTTTGTCATCAGATCAATCACAGTATGAAGGAGGTGATGTCACAAAGGGGGAAACAGAGACTTTAAATAGTCAGTGTGAGCACATTAGATGCATTATAAGCAAATAGCAAACCTAATTTAACAAAGTAATCAGTGCATTAACATGTGGTACCTTAGGCGGCTGCGTGCTGTAGGGGTGATGGACGCGGTGGGGGAGGAGGAGGACAAAGACAGCGGGGAGGAGGCTGCACTCATAGCCATCAGGGAGGTTGAGGATCCCCCATCTGAAGCTGACATGTCCCTCTTGATCTCCTCGCTGCTCCGGCGGGACACTGCTCAAGAAAGGGGAGATGATTATAGACTCAGCTCTTTTTTAGTTTAATGATTGAGTTACTTCATAACACATTAATGATAGGTTTATGTAACTCAACTAGCATCTCTAACCTGAGATCGTCTTGGTGGAGTCCATGTTGGAGACCCTCTGGATGACAGGCGGAGGTCGGGTAGCTGAGGTTCCCCTGAGAAGGTGCTCAGCTGTGGATACATCACAGTATTTACATTACATACAGTACCAGGGAATCTATGAGCGACTTCCTCTGAAATTAGATGTGACGGGGGTCAGCAAAGAGCTACATTCGAGTTCCTCGGAGATCAGGCCGACTCGCTCACCATGAAAACAATAACTCAGAGCAAAGTAAACGAAACTTGTGAGGCTATGGCCGAGCCTGCACGTTCACATGAAACACTTGAAGTCACTACTGTTGAGAATGAACTGAGGGAACTTAGGACTCATTATTTCCCTCTTATCATCCACTCAACATCCATGAGTTCTGCTAACTCGAGACTTCTGGGAAAGAACTTTATGTGTCACGAGTGAGGACATTCAAGGCAATTCCTGTAATCACTGTGACAGAGGTAGAGCTGCAGACAAAGGACTCTGCTATAGCCTGTGTGTGATCATATACAGTACAGTATTCTGCACTTTTGCATATTTATACTTGCATTTTATGGAGCAACAGTTCTTACATAAAGAAACTGAGATTATTTATACAGGGCAGGGAGTATATTTACCTGGCATGGTGATGTCTGTGTAGCTGGGCCTCTTATCACTCAAGGAGGAGAGCGGCTTGGCTGCTGACATAGACCCAGTTATGGAGTGTCTCTGAAACAGCAGAACAGTACTTTTATTGTATTGCAAAGTAGAACGGCTTTGTTCAAAGGAGTGCCTTGCAGCACTGTGTATGGATATGTTTTAATGCCATATATAAAAAGTACAGATGATCAGAATTATGAACTTTTCAGTCAACACTATGAATAAAAGGAGTACACCAGGTTTTTACATCTAAAAGGCTCTAGGTAACTGTGATAATATACAGGTGCTACTGAGGCACTGGTCAATAAAAATAATTAAGAAAGATTTTCTGTGCAACTACAGGCAAGAAGTATTCCATATCTACAGATAATGAAGTGACTGACTCCACTTTGTTCTTATGCAATGCATATGCATTTATATCGTTAAAAAACATATTGTTTGTTGATACCATACTTTATACTAAGTGTAGTGAAGACCAAAGACCAGAATAACTCAAAGATGTGTGTTGCTGTTGATGCAGGTTGGTTATTTCACTGAGTGTTGCATAGTATCTGTAAGGTTGCATTCACACTTGGCAGGTTTGACTAGATTTAAACAAACTATGCTGTCAGCATGTTTCATCTAAACAAGTGTGAATCCTGCCACTGTGGTGCACACTAAACAATGGTAACCAGAACAGTGGTGTTGGTTCGAAACAAACTCTGGTGCAGGTCGACCGATATATGAATCCTAACTAACTAACTAACCATTAAAAGAGTGTGGAATTGTATGGTAATGCAGGCCCAACAGACCCATTCGAAACACTTTTTCCAGTACCTGTATGGGTGAAACAGCAGCTGCTGGGGGCGTCTTCATGGGACTGGGGCTGAGGGGGGTTCGTGGTAGCGGGGCAGCCGCAGCTGTAGGAGCCACAGCAGCACCATTGGTAGGTGGACCTGAAATAACAAGGAAAATGTAACAGTTGTGTGCAGTCGAAACAAAATGATCATACTACAAATTATACAGGATACAATTTTCACTCTAAATTTTAATCATATCCTATGAATGTCATTTTGCTGCAGACAAAAAGAACGTTGACAACGAGTATTAAAACATGAAACAATTATGTTCAATATGGGGAATCTATACTGTGAGAATTTGAGGACATTTAATGCAAATCATTATTAAAGCAGCAGCAATGTCTAAAATAAGGAGAATGGAGCATCTTCTGATTATGTGTACCTTGTGAGGCACTATCAAAGCTCTTGATGAGTGTTTTGACGGTGGGCGAGGGCTCTGAGGAGGTGGAGGATCGCCTGCTGAGACCCATCCCCTGTCTGAGAGCAGCCAGGTCCCTTTCCACTGCATTCATGTAGTTGTACACTCTGCCTCTCTCCTCCTCCTGCCTGGAAAACATACAGTCCTCTAATAAGCATATCGCATATCCCAAAAGTCTTGTTTAGAAACATGAGACAGACAATGTCAACGTGACCGCTGGGGTTCTTCCACATGTCCGTCTTGGGCTCTTACTTGCGGCTCTTGACTTCGTCCAGCTCTTTGCTCAGCTTGTCGTTCTTCTCCAGTGATTCCTGCAGCCGGCGCCGCAGGTCTCCAATCTCCTCCTGAGCTTCCGATTTGATGTCATTAGCAATGACAACAGCCGTCTGCAGATCAGCCTGGAACTGACGCCACTCCATAGACTCCTCCTGCACACACACCACACAAACAGACGCACACAATGAGACAGCAGCAGACAGCTGAACATTACTTATGCTAAATAATACATTAGATCATTAATGCAGTATTGATGAATTGTTTTAGCCACTTGGGGCTGTTCGTCTCGGTCATATAAATTTCTTATTTAAGAATCGTAAACACATCAAGCAGAAACAGAGGAACATTAGCATTCATTTGGAATCATGCTTGTGTTCCCCTGATTAATTGCAAAACCAATATCCACTGTTCATCAGTTCATCTGTTCGTTCATATGTTCATCAGCAAATTGATGCTTGCTGTGCCAGTCAAGTACATGTTTATACAGTTTTTCCCCAGTAAAAACAGCTCCTTGCTGTGTCTGGAGAAAGGGATGATCTGACCAATGAGAATGAATTTAAAAAGTAAAGGTGAGGGCTGAGGGATCTGACTGCAGTAAAGTGTTTGCAAAGACTACAAAGAAAATTGGAATACTACAGATATATTGGTCTAGGCTTGTATAGTTTCCTATATGCACAAATACGAAAACTTTTTGACACATTATACAGAAAAAGATGCTTGGGGTAAAAAATAGTGTCCAACGTAGCAGCTCTGACGCCATGATTTACAATAATCTCAGCACTGACTGCAGCACCTGTAGCAGAGTACGTATCACAGCTTGGCAGATGGTGATGCAGAATTAGGTGGTGTCTTCACAATGAAGTCTATTTCTGGAAAGTTGATAAACAATGAACCCATGATTTTCCCTGTTCAACATGTATGAAGAATATGGGCCGACATATCCACAACAGAAATTTTTATTTCTCAAAATTGGTATTAACATTAGCCATAAAAATCCAGTATCAGTCAGGCTCTACTGATCAGAACTCAAACTCATGATCCTGTTACTCTAGCTGGACCATCCATCCATCCATTATCTATACACCGCTTAATCCTCTCGCCGACTCGTGCGAAGGCATTGGACACCCTGGACAGGTCACCAGTCTATCACAGGGCTACACATAGAGACAGACAACCAAGCACACTTACATTCACACCTACGGACAATTTAGAATAATCAGTTAACCTCAGCATGTTTTTGGACTGTGGGAGGAAGCTGGAGAACCTGGTGAAAACCCACGCTGCACCGGGAGAACATGCAAACTCCACACAGAAAGATCCCAGGCGTCCTAATACGAACTGGGGGTCTTCTAGCTGTGAGGAGACGGTGCTAACAACCGAGCCACCGTGCAGCACCCTAGCTGGAAAAACTGGATCATATGTCATTGTCTCACTGGTCCCTGATACCATACATTGACAATAACCCGACTGGAGTTTTTTAATGCTTGGCTGCTCTCAGTCTGAACGCTAACTTACCCTCAGTCTGCGGTGAAGAATCTTAATTTCTCTCTCCATGTCATGCTTCTGGTCTTGCAGCTTCTTCACAGAGTCTGAAATAGGAATTACATGCATGGTATAAATGTTATCAGGCATCAGAACACACAGAATCAATACCACACATTTCTTACTACTGTACAAGCTGTCACAGTAAAAAATAGTTCTGGTTTCTACACACAGTAGACATGAGGATACATACAGTGCCTCTAAAATGTATTTAACCCCTTTGGAGGTTTTCCCTTTTATTGCTTTTCAACATTGAATCATGATGGAAACAATTTGATTTTTTCAACAAGAATTTCCAAAAAAAAAGACAAAAGTCTTTTGTGTCAAAGTAAATACAGAGTTCTGTAAAGTAATGTCAACTGATAAAAAATATAACATTTAAAATAAAAGTATTGAACCCCTAATAATGTGACTCTCCTAATTTAACACAAATGCAGCCAGTTAAATGGAGTTCATCAGAGTGCAGTAAATGTGTCTCAGTGATTGTAGTATAAAGACTCCTGTATCTGGAAGATCCAATCACCGGTGAAACAACACTCCTGGATATAACTACATCATGAAGGCAAAAGAACACTCCAAGCAATTCGGTGAAAAAGTTATTTATAAGAAAAAGTCTAAAGGTGGATACACGCAAACTTCTTCGAGTACAGTACAGTTAAATTCCACCTTATGAAATGGAAGGAATATGACACGTGAAAATCTGCCTAGAGCAGGTCGTCTGAGTGAATGTGCAAACCAGAGATGAGTGAGGAGGCCACCAAGCCACCTATGACTCCTCTGCAGGAGTAACAACCTTCAGCAGCTGAGATGGACGGTGCACACAACAACAATTGCCTGTTCTTCACCAGTCAAAGCTTGATGTCAAAGAGCAAGCCACTGAGAAAATCTTGACTAGAGTTCGCCAGAAGACATGTGGGAGACTTTGAAGTCAACTGGAAGAACGTTCTTTGGTCTGATGAGAGACTAGATACAATGTTTGGCAGACACCAAACGCAGCAATTTATCACAAACACACCATCCCCACCATGAAGCATGGTGGTGGCAGTATCATGATGCTGGGATGCTTCTTGGCAGCAGGCCCTCAAATGCTTGTAAAGGTCAAAGGGGCAAAATGAATGCAGTAAAGTATTAGGAAATGCTGGAGAACAACCTGATGCAGTCCGCAAGAAAACTGCAACTTGGGAGAAGATTTGTTTTCCAGCAAGACAATAACTCAAAGCATACAGCCAGAGCTACACAGTAATGATTTAAAGACAACAAGGTGAATGTTCTGGAGTAGCCGAGTCAGAACCCAGACCTCAATTCAATTGGGAGTTTGTGACTCAACCTGAAAAAGGCTGTTTCCTCATGATCCCTGTGCAACCTGACAGAGCTAAGAATGATGGTGTAAAATTGCAATGTCCAGATGTGCAACGCTCAATACTGTAATTGTGGCCAAAAGGTGCATCTACTATATACTCACTTGAACGGGGTGAATAAAAGGGGGAGACTTCCAAAAGATGTGAAAACTTTTTATAGGCCCTGTAAATCTACAACTACTGAAAGTTTAGATATTAGAACAAGTTTGCGCTAAGTTCAAAGAGTCTGTTTCCAGCCAACTCACTCTCGAGGTCTGTTATAATGAGGTTGTCGTGGAGTTTAAGAGCTCGATGCTGCTCCACCTCGTCCTCGAGCTCAAAGATGGTCTCCTTCATGTCGGCAATCTCCGTCTCTTTCTCCTGCAGCTCCATACGCTGCTTCTCCAGCGCACGATCCTGATCAGCCATCTGCTGCTGCACCTGCTCCTGGAAGTCTCTGTATTCCCTGTCCAGCTGCACAGACAAGATAAAGAGCATCCTTCATTTAATTATCAACTAGTCATGAGGTAATTGGCTGCCTAATGTGCAACAAAACTGCAGCACTGTTTGATTGTTATTGAGAGAGACTGACTGCATACATTGTGTATCTTAAGTCCATATCTGCACAGTTATCCTCTGTCTATTCTTATATTAATGAGGTACAAATAAAGAACATCTGCCATCCTAAAGGTACACTCTGGAGAACTGGAGATCCGTAGGCAATATAATTATCTTGCACCCTAGATAAAAGTTGTATTTAGATCAAACACCTCAAATTAACTTGTTGTTGACTGAGGAAACTGATGCCCCACATATCTGAGTTTTAACTAACCTTGCTGAAAGTCTCCTGCAGCCGGTTGAGTTCACTGTGGGCTTGTTCCAGCTCCTTTTGCATCTTCGCAGCCTTGGCCTCAGCCTCCTCCTTTGCCAGCCGCACACCTTCCAGCAGCTGGCAGATGTCATTTTTGTCCCCCGCAGTGTGAAGAGAATACAACTCGGCCACCCTCTGTCTCTCCTGGTCCAGCTGGGCTCTGCAGCGGCTCAGCTCTGCCTGGTCGTCGCTCACCGCTGCCTTGTACTCCCCCAGTGCGGCCGCCATGGCAGCTCGGTCCTGTCTCTCCGATTCCAAGATGCGCTCCATTTGGTGGTTCCTCTCCTTCAGAGCTGCAATCATCTCCTGGGCTTCGGCGTTGTCCTGCTCAGCCATCTTCAATGTGTTTGACAGGTGTTGTTGCACCCCCAGCAGTTGCTCTCTCTCAAAGCGGGCATTGTCCGCCAGGTCTCCGTAGCGCTGCTCCAGCTCCAAGTAGCGGCCGCTCTTGATGTCCTCCTCTAGCACGTAGGATATATGATGCTCATCCAGCATTGAGCGCAGGTATTCGATCTGTCGGCCGTAGAGCTCCAGCTTGTCGCTCTGCTGGCACAAGGAATCCATGAGGATAACCTTCTCCTCGCCGAGCCGCTCGTTCTCTCCATTCAGCTCCTGGGTGATTTGCTGCAGGTCTGCCAGCTCCTGTAGTGTGGCCTGAAGCTCCTCAGCAGTGCTGTGCTGGTTCTCCTCCATCTGGTGGATGCGCTCTGTCAGACAGGCTACCGACACCTCGCTGGCATTGCCACTGCTACCCCTCCGCGAGCGCTCCCTGCTAGGTGCACACTCCGACTCCGATGACGAGGAAGCTCCAGAGGGTGCGTCCAGAGCGTCATCACTGGAGGTCACAGCTTGGTAAACCTCACTGGACTCGCTGTCGAGGTTGTCTGCCGAGCCTCCGTGCTGGTGTCCTGTGAGAAGATCTTCTAATGAGCCAGGAGCAGAGCCTTCCACTGAGGAGGTCAGTGTCCCTGTGCCTCCTCCATCACTGTGCCCACTACCTGCTGCCAGGTCTGGGCTCAGGGAGGCGTAGTTGAACAACTTGTCGGAGCCATCCAGCCGCTGCTCCAGGGAGAAGCCCAGCGCATTGAGCCGGTCTTTCAGCATGCGGTTCTCGCTCTTTAGCAGGTTGAGCTCCTCCCTGATGGCCTGGTTCTGCTCTTGTAAGAGAATCAGAGTGGATTCCACATCAGCTGCTGTGATTGCTGAAACCTGGGGCTTCTCTTCCTCCCCAACTTCTTCCTGCTGTGGTTCTTCCTTCCCCTCGAGGCCAAGCTGGACCCTCATGTCCCTCAGCTCACTGCGTAGATGGAGGATCTCCACATCTTTGCTCTTAGCCAAACCCAGCAGGTCTTTTACTTTGGCTTCTAGAGCCACCTTATCACTAATCTGACCATCTGACTTGGACTTGCTCATACGACCCTCGGACTCTGCCAGGATCTGGCTGCGAGAGCGTTTTCCTGAGGCCGCATCCCCTGCTACAGTCCCTGACACAAGCTGCTTTTTAGCAGCCGATGTCCTGGATGTCCGGAGACGGTCTCGTGATGAGTTTGGCTCCTTGGATGTTGATGATGTTGTACGCTTGGATGAAGTACCTGGTAAGACAGTAAAAGGTAATCAGTTTATTCCTACAAAAACAGCATTGGTAAAGATGAAATCACTTCCTGTAAATGAAATTTTTAGATACCTGATGTTGTCTTTGGCTTGCTGTCTAGGTTGCTAGCAGTGGTTCCAATGGAGGCAGTCCTCTTGGTCTTTGTGACAGCAGTGCTTGAAGCCGGATTCCCTCCAGCCATAGCTGCTAAAAGATCATCATTGCTCTTCACCTGAAAGAACAGAAATGCAAAACATTCACTTACAATCATGAAAATAAAAACAAATGTAAGCATATCAGCTGCTCAGTGGTCCATAATAGGTTCTACCTTAGACAGAGGGGCGTTGGTTGTGCTTTTGGCTGTAGGTTTTCCGGTGCCAGCGGTGGATGCAGCCTCCGACTTCCCTCGATCTCCGCTCGCCTTACTCACCGCTGGCCGGACCGACTTCTTCATTCTTAGCTCTCTGATGCTGATACATCTACAGCTTAATCTGTACACAAAGGAGGGAAGGGTAAAGGAGGGAGAAAGGTAATGCATGTCAGCACACAGAGTGATAGCTCCAGTTTTCCATGGAAGAGGAATTCTTTCCACAGAAGCTATTCCCTGAACACTAGAAAATACTGAGATCATATCAAATAGCTGAGCACTTGTAGAAACCACTGTCTGCCTCTGTGATTTGTTTATTTACTATAGCTGGTGTTTGGAGGTAGGGGGGTAATTTTAGCTTTTTCTCCTGATCCTTATAATAATTAGTTAATGTAGAAATGCAGGTGGAAATGTTTATTCCTATTTAAATCACAATGCATGGACACAGTTGCAATTTCAACTATTTTGTCTTCCCTGCAGTTGCATTTGGTAGCTGTTAGGACAGCTGGAGAAGACCACCCCTGACACTGGAATGTAGGGTAAACACTGAACTGAAAGGGTCCACAAGCAAACTATTATCTCCACTAGATGGCTCTCATGTGTTTGTGATAGTTCCCTCAGTTCAGACTTTCATTTGCCTGTCAGCTGCAACAACGATGACACTGATAAAGTCCGTGTGGGTGGTAGCTGCTGTCGGGAGATGTGTGAAGAGTGCTGCTTTGCAGTCTAGTCTTATGCACAGACAAAGATGGGCAGGAAAAGCACCTTACAAACATCAAGAAGAATGATCAGCACAAGCAGAAAAGGAAATCGAATTCAAAATGAATGCTCAAACTGCCAGGCAAAAAATGTGAGACGGTTACAAAGCACTGCATTTCACCATGCATGACCTAGAAATGAGTTAATGCCATGCCTGTGCAAGCTGTGCTCACACCACTTTACGATCACCGTCGCTTTATCTAAACAATTTGACAGAAAAGATTCCTAATAACGATTTGATCTGGGGGAAAATTCTTGAGCATACTTCAAAACGTGTACTGAATTACTAACAGATGATACAAATACATTCTCCCAGACAAATAAAACACTTAGTTTTGCTTAGAGTTGCAACTTCACCAATAAACTGCGTTCACTTGGCAGTGAACAGTGTGTTGATCCTGGCGGTTACTACATAACAAAAGCTCGTATAAAACACAAGAGGCTTTATTCGCTCATATGTTACGTCCAGGTCTGAAGAGAATCTGACTTGATGCCACGATAGCAAGAGCCGTGATTTGGGACACAGCTGGAGACAAAGACTAAGTACTTTAGCACAGACTTGTGTGTCTTAGAGTTTTCTTCAGAGGACAGAGTGAGTTGAATTGATTTATTGTACACAGGAAACCAGCTACAATCTACCTCTGAGTCAGTGCTCTGTTGTTTTCCCGAGTAGAAGTTTGTTGTTTGGATATGGAAATAAATATAATCAAACAGCAGCAGTAAATCAGACTTTAAATAGAATCCTGTGAGAAGCTGACCGACATGCTTCAGCAGAACCAGAAGTGTTTAGACAATTCACTGACTACGCTTCTCTTTCAGTCTTAGCTCATAAATACACACAACAAAAATTAATCAACAATTAAACATTTTAGGTCAACTTATATATTTACAAGAAATCCAAAATAACCTGATACTAAACCACAACTCATTCAAACACATACATTTCTAATAGTGCAGCAGAGAACATAAACTATCATTCAAAATGTGATACAAGCATCAAAAGTGGCATAAATACTCCTTTGGGGTTACATCCATCCATCCATCCATCCATCCATCCATTATCTGTATGCCGCTTAATCCTCTGCAGGGTCGCGGGTTGGCTGACTTAGGGCGGAGGCAGGGGACACCCTGGACAGATCACCAGTCTATCACAGGGCTACACATAGAGACAGACAACCAAGCACACTCTCATTCACACCTACAGACAATTTAGAATCCTCAATGAACCTCAGCATGTTTTTGGACTGTGGGAGGAAGCTGGAGTACCCGGTGAAAACCCACGCTGCACAGGGAGAACATGCAATCTCCACACAGAAAGATCCCAGGCGTCCTAACCGGGAAGCGAACCAGGAATCTTCTAGCTGTGAGGCGACGGTGCTAACCACTGAGCCACCGTGCAGCCCTCGTTTGGGGTTACGTTTTTGAAAAAAAAATACGCTGGCCACCTGAAATTCAAGATTTCATGTTTTGCGTATAAATTGCCTGTTTTACCACATATTCTCACTACAGTAACGAATTTAGTTGGTCTTGGTGTTAAAAAGTAGGTTCTCAAGTATGAGGAATCCAAAAATACAACTCTCAGATCTCTTTGGAGCTTCTTTCTACCATTTCTAGCCCAAAACAGTGAAAAATTAACAGGGAATTCGGCATCTGCAATGATATAAAACAACATTTTATTAAGAGTGATACATGTACATCTACAACACGTATTAAGACCTACGGCACTACTATAGCATTATGTAGGTTAACCACAGTTCTGTCATTTTGAACCGTAGTCCCAAATAAGGTAAAAAAAATAAGCTTCTTAGTGATTCAGAAGTCCAAAAACCAGATTCTGCATGGTCTAAAACAGGGGTGTCCAATCCCGGTCCTCAAGGGCCACTATCCTGCATGTTTTAGATGCTTCCCTCTTCCAACACACCTGATTCAAATGATCAGGATCGTTATCAGGCTTCTGCAGAGCTTGAGGATGAGCTGATCATTTGAATCAGGTGTGTTGGAAGAGGGAAACATCTAAAACATGCAGGATAGTGGCCCTCGAGGACCGGAGTTGCCCATCCCTGATCTAAATGGACAGATACTGATTATACCACTATTTACTCCTATAACAAAAAAACAAAACAAAAAACAGATAGATATAAATAGTGGTATGATCAGTATATTTGAGATGATAAACTGTACATCTTCATCACTGGTTTAGTGCTGAAACAAGTTGAAATCTGGCTATGCGAAGCTACAGTTTGACTACAGTTATATTTTGTCTCCTGTTTTGTCTCTCCAAAAATTGAACCCCCTGCCGATGTTGACCCTAACTTTTCACCAACATCAGTCACAGCCCCATTTGGCCACACGAGCTTCACAGGATAAAACATTTTGCCTGCTTTCATTTGAGTTTGTGTTGTGCTGGGAGCTGGTTGTATGTGGCCTCCACTTCTATGCAAACGTTAGTGTTGCACAATTTTGGCCTCTGTAGATTAACAGAAGAAAGGCACATCACATCCTCACACATTTTCCTGGTAAATTCATGCTTTACATAGAATTCAGACTGTTATAGGCAACAGAGAGAGTTGGGGAGGGTATTATTTTTTAAGCTACATTACAATACACACTGGCATTAAAAAGTGATTAAAACATGTACGTTGCTTCTCACTCTTACACATACTGTAGAACCTTTAATGTGCCTGGATTTGTTTTCTTTTTTAGATTCCTACTGTCAAATTATTTACTTTTCTTGAGAGCTGTAAGTAATGGTCAGATATTGATGAAGTAATGAGGAACTACATGATCAGCTGCTCAGTACTGTTACTAGGGAAGTCACTGGGGAAGCTATTTGTGAAGGTAAGTGGTGAGTTATCCAGGAATGCAGAAAATATTCAGTACATCAATTCACAGATATTTTGAAAGTAATCATTACCTGATTATTCAGTAATATAGCATCTGTCAGTCTGGTATCTAATAAATTATCTACCATTAATTCTGAGTTATTCAGGAACAGCTATTAATGATTCATTACTCATCACTCATTTGTTCCTCACTCTCGTACTTTATTACTGTATTGTAAAGCTTTCCCAGGCTTTTTATGAAGGTTGTTTTGTGGCTGTAAAACACTGCAGGAAGCCCTGTATCAGGTTTATCTCCTCATCATCACTGGGTCGAGCCTGGTGTCATAGCAACAAAGTGAAGCCAAAGTTACGACCTCTTGGTCCTGCTGTTTTCTTTTGCTTCGGGGCTGTCAGCTCAGGTCGGGGGTGCAGGAGAACATGGCCGCCGCAGCCCGGTCAAATGCCGCAGGAGTGGAAATCCCATCAAACTCCTTCAGCGCTATATTGACACGCTGGTCTTGGACATAGTGTACTGTGTGTCTGAGTAGAAGCACTTACAAAAGCTATTAGGTGTTGGCTGCAGCCCATATAGACGCGTGGAGTTGTTTCATGATTAAACGGCTACAGCACAGCGGCTCAGCTCAAAGTCTGGATGCCATTTATAGCTTGGGTTAACACAAAGAAATAGTAAAAGATCCGGCAATAACTCCAACCTGTGTGTAAATGATCAACATCTAAATAATATTTAAACACAGTAACTTGTGTTGCATACCTCAAAATGACTTTGTGGGGCGCCCCGATAGCCTAACGGTTATGTCGCGTGACCCAAGTGCTAAGGCGTAGCGGCTGTCCCGGGTTTGATTCCGACCTCGGGCATTTACCGCATGTCCTTCCCTACTCTCTCCCGTTTCCGTCTCTATCCACTGTACTATCTAATAAAGGCAAAAAAATTAATCTTCAAAAAATTTTTAAAAAATAATAAAAAATGACTTTGTAAGCGTGGAAACTTTCATGCACGCCACCCAAATATATTACAACAGCCATGGAAAAATAAGAAAGAGAGCGCAAATGTGGCACGAGATTATCCATTACATCCCAATATCAGAGGTAATGAGTACTATGAGCCTTTGAAGATCTGTATTATTTATGCTGAACTGTAGTTCAACCATGCTATCAGCTAACAAGAGATGTGAGTATCTGTCACAGCACATTTCCTTGGGTAGAATTCAGAAAGTGGGAGCCAGATTGATACAAATAACTACTGTGTCAATTATTCAGGCTCATCATGGCGAAATGAAGATTGTTCTGTCTTTATTGCATTGCAGTGAGACTGATGATCTAGGATGAATGACAGAATGCAAATTTAATGCCTGAACATAGTTTCGTTTTTTTTCTTTCTTTCAGCACTTTTAAGTGTTCAAGGCAGCACTGTCTCCTAGAAACAGAGTTTATATACAGATCACTTGCGATTAAGGAAATGTAAAGCAAATGGGACTAGATTCATATCAGCACAATGAGGAAATGTTGGTATTTAATATATGTGGTAAAAATGTTGACACTGAATATGTCTGTAAAACACAAAAACATTATTCATTTGTTTTCCATAAAAATAATGTACAGTGTCTGTTTGTAGTCACGACTGCATTATTAAATTTTTTCGACGGCAGAGTCGAGGTGGAGGAATGTTTCAGTGCCATTTGGTTATTTGTCTGTCTGTTTGTCTGTCACTAGGGTTTCACAAAAATAACCCAACGGATTTTCATGCAACTTGGTGGAGAAGTGGAGAATGGGTATTTCATTTTGGTACAAATCGGGATCACCTTCTTGAAAACTGTATTATAGGGCACTGGCTTTGGTGGAGGACTGTGCTCTTCTAGTTTATTGTTTACTTTAAGCATTGGCAGTCCTGGTTCAAGGTCACTATCCCCAGTTCTGGAGCAAAAACACCTAAAATAACATACCTGCATTAAAATGGATCTGGCATCTGTCTGAACCACTTGACTGTATACATGAATGAATTCTTGCCAGAACGAAAACCCCCTAAAGTTGCTTGTGAAAGTGCCAGAAAAGCTGAAGGTGATACAGAAATACAGCAGTGGGCCTTGGAGGTCAGTAAAAATTGAAGATTTTTGTCCACCTAACAAAAATATTTCAAAATTATTTATATACCATTGGCAATTTGTTGATCGGACTTACAGCAGCCGTCGTGAATTTTTGACAGCGTATGTTCAGGTTCAGGCGATTTTTAGTTAAGGAATTCTTGAATCTTACCAATACAAAATATGTTATATGTTTATTGATGTAGTGAAAGGAAAAAGTGAAAGTGAAAAGTGAAAGGCGAGTATACATGGTTTCAGTAAAAGTAGTAAAACTTCAAAGTACTAAAAGTACCCATTATGCTGAAAATCAGGCTTCTTTGATGGTGTTTTATTATAAATTGTATAAATGTAATAAAGATCCTCAAGCATTTATTTTTTAAAGCTAGTAAAAAAAAACAAAATCTGCCTCTTCACTAAGTAACATATTTTTAAATTTATAAGTTCAATTAGCAATAAATAAATAAATGAATGAATGAATAAGTTAACAATCCATGAATTGGTGAATCATGAAAAAACAAAACTTGATTTTCTGATTAAACCTGAATACTCACAACAAATAAATAAATAAATTAGCAGAGGGTGGAAATACAAGTACGAGTACCTCAGAAATGTACAGTAGTTACGTAGTTACTTTGCACCACTATACAAAGATGATTGTCTAAAACCAAAAAAGCCCACATTGACTTAATAGTCAATCTTTGCCAAACCTTAACCAAAGCCAACCACAGATGCGACTCAGAACTGACCTCAGGTGTGACAGTCTTATATTTGTACAGTTGCTCTGCACCTTGACCACCTCTCAGAAACCCCACTGTAACCAACGTTCATAGTTGTAGCACCTAATTTACTGCAAAATATGTTGCCTCTGAACATAATGCAGCCAGCAATTACATTTGTCAGGGCAACATAATTCATAAAACATTTCAGTAATATATAAATGTATTTTCTAGGAGATAGAATTGTTCAAATGCATTTCCCCCACCTGCTCTGAGCGATGGCATACATAATAACATAATAAATAACCTCTTAATGGGAGGATTCTTCAAGGGAATATGCACTTTGGGTTACTTCAGGGCACCATTTTTCTCCTCTACAGTGTGTTGAGTTGAGCTGCTGTAAATTAACTTGTACAAGTTCGGTGGGGAAACAGTGAGGCTAACCACTGACATCGCTGCTGGCTTAATCCTCTAACTCAGTAGGAGGCACTAATCCAGCTGCGAAACTTGTCTTACCTTTGAAAAGATAGATACCACTGATGCCAAAGTACCCTTGAGCAAGGCATCACGTTGCTTCAGCGGGACTGACCTGCAGCTGACACTGTGCATTATAATACTGTGGTTGGAGTACATGTTTACAAGGAGGGAAATGTTAAATGTCAATCCCCATCAATTTTAATACGTTTTCAACTAACACTGTGCAAACCTTGAACTGTAAATGCACCGAAGAAGAAATCAAAACTTCTAATTTATGCTCCGCTCTTTACCAAAGCACTGTACTGCAAATAAAGCCACTCATCTGCAGAGCATTTAACACGAGTGCATGCACTGAATAAGGATTGTTCAAATGGAGTCATTTGCAGACAATACTCTCTGTCCCTGCTGTGTCAACTCATTGTGTGAAAATATGCAGAGGTACAAAATATTTGACTCCATAAACCGTCAGCATTCAGTCACATGTGAAGTAGTCTCACTTAGCCAGCCCATTCTGTGGAACATAATGGTCTGGCTGCACCTCAGTATCATTCTGCTACAGGGGGAAAAACACTTGTGTGTATTTCTTTGAACCAATCGCAGTTGTGATGGGCAGAGCAAAGCTTCGGTGTTCCCTTAAAACAGTGATGGGTTGGGTTGGTACTTGTGGTGCAACAAAAATGGAGAGAGGAAAGAAAACTGTAGCTGGGATGTAAGTATAAGCAACAGTTGTGTATCAATAAAGTACTGCAGCAGGTTCACAATGTCAGTAATTTATTTTCTCATGTACCCTTAAAACACAGTGATGGTACATCTACAATCACATCTCTCCAGTGGCTTATTGTAACTAAATACATTTACTATAATACTGCACTAAAGTACAAATTTGAGGTACCTATACGCCACTTACTACCTCTACTCTGCTACATTTCAGAGGGAAATATTGTATGTTTTACTTCTCCAACATTTATTTTCCAGACAGGTGTAGCTACTATGCAAACAAATATTTTTGCACACAAAACATATGAAGTACTCACAAAAAAATGATGTTTTGTTACAAATAAGCTACCCAACAGCTACCCAAGGTTAAAATGATCGGGCGATGAATCAGTCAGCCACCGGAAAAAAAGCCACTATTTTGATAATTGTTTCGAGCACATATGACATTTCTCACATGGTCATTTCAGAATGTTCACATACGAAGCAATCAATCAATTAATGGTGTTAATAATCAGCAGATTGATCTATAATGAAAATAATAATACATTGCAGTTGTATAATTCAAAATGTGCTCCATCCCAACCAAATACAACAGTACAATGCTGCTTTTAGTTCAATGCATGAATAATGGAAATCTAATGATACAATATTTAATAGTATAAAAGTCACAGGAGGCCACAGACTGTATGTATTTGGTTTGTAGAGTATAATTTTCAAGCCTTGAGTTTTGAATTCAGCCGTCACCATCTCGGTCTTTTGAAACCAGTAATAATAAGTGAGGGGTGGATCTGATTGAGAACTCGAGGTAACAATACATAGCAATATAGTAACAAACCTATCAACCGCAAAGTAGTCCCACCTTAAAACATAGCCTGCTTTATCATCTATTTTAATCTAACTGGGATCATAATTTACTAAATGAACACCATGCTGTATTCAAAAAGACTTGAAACTAGTGATTAGGACCATAAACAAACATAACGGGAAAACGTTTTCTGAAATAACAGATCAAAGGAGAAGTGGAGTCATTTTCTAATGGGCTTCTATACAGTCTTTTCGCACCTAGAGGAGTCACCCCCTACTGGCCCATAGAAGGAATGCCGGTTTAAGGCTTCACTTTTCAAACCTGTAGGCTATATCCATCTTTTATGCAAGGGGCATTTTTCTGCACTAGGTTCCTTTACCTTTATTGCTTTCAGTACATTTTGTGATGAAACTTACAGGACTTTAAACAAAGTACTTTTTAATCATGTTATGTTAGTACTTTTGCTGAAGTAAAGGACAAGGATACTTTTTCAACCATTATAAATCTCATGTATAGGTTTGTGGTGATTGAGTTCAATAATATATTAAACTTTGCAGTGATGTCAGAGTTGTGTTTGTAACTTACTGTAAAGATATTTCATCCATTTACTGTGACATCGATAAAATCCATTTCTGGTAATTGACAGTGCAATTGTAGATGTAATACTAGAGTAAATAGTCTGCCTACAATACAGCAGTGTACTATTATTTGGGTTATTAGAAACAAAACGCTCAGTTTTGAGAAAAATGTAAGACAAAAAGCCAAACTGTGTTCTAGTTTTGTAAAACAGCAGATGAACACTCCAGATTGTCCTATTTTCTCTAAACTGTTCAAGTACAGTAATTGTATTTTAAATGTGACTGTGAAGTAAGTCAAGACAGCAAAAAGAAAATATATTACATTGCATCAAATGTATAGTGGTGATAAAAAATAAGCAGTGCGGTTACATATCAGGACATACATACATATTCAACCGTTCCTTGGTCTCAATGAGTGTGACCTATGAGATTTGTGTCTGTAAATCTCCCCATACCACACTCTTCTTGCCAATTCTCTGAAATACATGAATGGAGACCGGGGGAAGATAGTTGATATTCTTGGCTGAGCATCTCCTGAACCTTCGTCATTACAGTATGATGAAACCTCACATTTTCCAAAATAAAATTGTATCAATGTTGGGCAAAACAGCAGCCCCTCCGCAGATTTTCCAACCCCCTATTCACACATGGCCACGCTTCGCAGCTGTTTTTCTCTCCCGTTCTCTGTTATTTTATGATAATGGAGATGACCAGCCTGGTGTGTCTGTTCACATGTGACTTCATCCTGATTATGGAGTCAAAGGGTTCGTACCACTGCATATGCTCATACACTGAATGAGCCAGTGGGCAGATTTCTCTTCATTAGAAACAAAGCTGATAACACTGTGAGCAGAAGGTGAACTCTACATCCACTAGCCTGTAAATATTTGACAAACCAAGTGAAAAAACATGGAATTCTACAGTAAAAGTTAAGTGAAAACATTTGAATTTTCACTTTTTGTCAAATAATCTTGCCCCGAAGTCCATTTAGAAGCTGTTTCCACTTGAAATGATTGGATATGAACTAGAAAGTTGTAAACAGGGCAGACAGTTTTGGTCTGTTGAACCTTGTGTGTCTCAAAATACATCTGAACTTTAATTCAACCCTTAGAGAAGGATTTTTCTTTGGCAAAACCTACACAAGTAGAAATAAAAGAGGAAACGCCGTGGTATATAAAATTTAATGCATAAAGAGCAAAGCTATTTTTAACTAACAGTGTGCTGGTTCTATTTTTCAACATTAGGATGTTGGCACTTTCAGTCTGACTCTTTGCGCAAGTTGTCTCCACAGGACTGGAGGTTAGGGATTAATGAGATTGGAATAATAGCTTTGACTTATTACCATGTGCGTCTCTCTTTTCACCTCAGCCTGCCCTGCCATCTAGCATCTGGGCTCCTCAGCCAATTACTTCTTGTACTGCAGTCTCTGGGAGGATGTGAGGTCCCTGCCTGCTGCGGCTCAGTAGCAGGATGACAAGGTTTTCTTGTGTAGCTGAACATCCAGCTAATCCATCTCTCCATGCCTCATCTTCTCCTCAGACTGCACGGAGCTCCACGGAAACAAATGCTCAGTCCTATTAGAGCAGTTCAGGCCTGATGCAAAATGAGACAAATTCACACGGATCCCTTTTTGATGTATGTGCTGCAAATGGTATCTCACCACATCTTTCTTGGAGGGAGCAGTTGTCACTGGATTCATGACAATGCATGAATTTCCTCACATTAATCTCACACGATCTCCCTTTTTTGCAGCCTCTAAAGCCATATCAGCACGTGCTTTGAATATGTACATAAAGCTCAAGAAGGACTATCAAAAACTGGATGAACTGACCTACTGTAATCTATCATTCATTTCCTCCAGATAAAACTCCATTTCACAACAATGTCCCCCCCCTGGCAATATACAGGGAGAGCAGTGGATGCATTTGTAGAGGTGGAAAGGAGGTTGCACTGTGAGTGCAGTGTCCTTGAGTGAGGCAGGGTTACAGCCCTCCATATCTAATTACCACATTGAGACCACGCTGCTCTGTTTGACACCTCTCTCTGCAAAGTGCTGAGATCTCAACATGAGCACTGACACACTGAAAAGGTAAAAATACCACTATCATCAGAAAAAAAAAAACCCCGGGGAAACAAATAGTCCAGGAAACAAGTCAAAGTCTATCAGTATAACTGTATCCTGACATTCATTTGCATCTCAAAAGTTGGGTCCTTTGGCCACCATGTGCCCTAGAAATCACGTTATTATAGATTACTACTCACTTGTAACCTTAAATATGATTTTAAAGAATTCAGTGCTACACAAATAATGTATTTTATATCAATATGATTAGGAAAAATGTAAAATATGATGATACTCAGACTATACACGGATAATACCCATTCATAGCAACTGAAGCAAAGCATTTCAACTGTTATGCTTTTGGCACATTTTTAAAGGAATAGCTCAACATTTTATGAAATACATTTATGACCTTAAAGATTTACATAAAATGGTACACTTGCACCAACCCACCCTAACATTAAAACCACCTGCCTACTATTGTATAGGTTTCACTTCGTGCCACCAAAATGGCTCTGACCCACAACGGAATGGACACAGGACCTCTGGGAGTCTCCTGTGGTGTCTGGACTTTGGTAGTGGATGCTTTGGACTTCTTAGAGTGCATCATGCAAATTCTCAGTCGGATTGGAATATGGAGAATTTGGAAGCTGGGTTAAAGGCTCTTGGTTGTGTTCCTCGAGCCATTTCTGAGCAGTTTTTGTCTTTTCGCTAGGGGCATTGTCCTGCTAGGAGGAGGTTGCTGCCATTGGGAGGGTTTACGTGGTCTGCGACAATGTTAATGGGTGGTATGTGTTGTTGAAGAAATTTAAGTTATTTAAGTCCATATGCAAAGTTTGCTGTAGTGGGGTGTTTAATAGTATTGCGGGATGTGGTGGGCTTACCAACACAGAGCATGAGTCTGCGAAGGTAAGCCGACCCAGAACATTTACAGAGTAAAACATTTCATACAGTTGATCTGACAGTTGGGAGGGAACAGTATGTAAACAAAAGAGAATACTGGTCAGTTTGCATAGAGTTGCTAATCGATGACAAATGGTGATGGAATCAAGGGGTCTGGTAGACAACAAAAGGTAAGAGAATGAGGGATCTGGCAGACAGTATCAATAACAAAAGGTGATTGAATCAAGGGGACTGGCAGACAACAAATGGTAAGGAAGTTATCAGTGACAAAGGTGATGAAATAAAGAGTGACACTAGGGGTAGGGGGTGTCTGTAGCAAAATGGTGTGCTATTTTCTTCATCAGTGTCAAAGTAATAGATGGATGCCAGCATCCAAGGTTTACCAGCAGAGCACTGCATTATACCGAGATGATCAACACTTTACCTGGCACTGGTTTTAATGTTGTGGCTCACTGGTGTATATGTCTGTCCAGTAAATATGTATCTACAGCTACCAGCTCATTTGCTTAGTTTAATATAAAGACTGGCAACAGAAAAACACCTAGCCTGGCTCTATCTGAAGACTCTCTATGATCGAATCACAAATCTCCATGTTGTATTTGTTCCCTTCCTCCTGCTTTCAATTTCAATCTGTATGCTAAACTAAATTAAGTGGCTGTAGTTCATATTTTCTGGCTCGATAGGAGAGTAGTATCAATCTTTCAAAAACATAGCACCTCCTTTAGTTAAAAAAAACAACCTTTGCCTGTGTGTGTGTGTGCATAATCAAGCCGGCGTTTCCCATCATAACAAAACTTTATGTTAACGTTTAATCGTGTATTCACTGACCAGTAACATCCAGAATCATAGAGAATCATAGCAAACGTTTTTGCAATTTTTTTTATATACTGTCTCCTAATCCTCACAACTGCACAATAATGAAGAAAGAAAAGTGTACAGTGTGAAACTACTTCTGGACTGACATTCAGCCTGAAACCCCAGACCACAATGGGATGAGTGGCACAGCAGGCTAGAGATCTCTGATTCAGTCTCTCTCTGTATCATCTGAACCCCACAGCTTTCCTAAAGCTCCACTTTGCCACGAATTAAGCCTTAATACGACTCTTCTGTCTATTGATTTGTTAGCCATGCATTTCCTGTCCTGCTTTGATGTCATTGTGGTGTCAGTGTATGGAAGATTCCAGATAAAATTATAGAGGGTTTTAGCTTTTAAGCTTGTTATTTCAGGGGATTATTTGGCCGCAGTTGAATTAACATTTTTATTATTTTTTTGGCCACAAACTGGATTATGTGACTCTGTTCAGCAGAGGCAATATCAAATGCCCATCGCTGATATGCTACTGCCATGAACCCCTTCCAGTGCGGAAGAGATCTGTGCTGATTGGGTCTGGGGAGAGCTCTGTGTAGAGGATTTCACCAGCTTGGCCTACAAGCTCTACAAAACAGTACAGTAAAAACTGGGCCTTAGAGTCAAGGATCTGAGCAAAATAAAATACATTCACCCAATATTGTACAAAGAGATCATTGTGCATTATAGTGGAATATTCTGCTGCTCTGTGCGCTCAGTATTTCTAAGCTCTGGCGTTATTTCTTATTGACTGAACAAACCCAAAATGCCCTGTTGTTTTGGCTCCCTGTTTGTGAAAGTGGAAAAAATGAGTTTTGGTTTCTTTTGACCCGCAGGGACCCTATCACAGCTTGCTGGGAAGGAGCTGAACTTCTGCAGGAAAAATAACCCCCGCCTGTGTTCGACATACTGGATGTGGTCCACTGGTCCCTCTGCAGAGCTCAATACACGCTGCATGGGAACAGAGCAAGCCGCGGAGCAAGCCGCGGAGCAAAGCGCAAAAAATACAATACAAACAAAAAGCAGATTAATGGCCAGGATAATCGCAACCCAGATATTTGTTCCTGTATTCGCGTTTGAGTTTTCTAACTCAATAAATTCTACCCAATATGGATCTTTTTTTTCAAAACTACAGACATGTCTGTGAACGGCATCTGGACTTTAGATTTTCATCCCTGTTCTTACATAACGCAGCAGCTTCAGTTTACATTGTCATTAAATCCCCATTGAGTTACAAAGCAAAATCCAATTTATAAAAGGATGAGAGGGGCTAGGAAAAAAGCTATAAGTCCTCCAAATTGTATGATAAAAGATCATGTAATTTATATTCAGTATATACGGTTTTTGCTGTTAAATTGCATTGTTCATCTATGTGGGTCTACCAAAGCCATTACCAATTACTGTAATAGGACAATACTGTGATTAACATTCAATTCAATTAACAGACTTACACATTAAGGGAAACATTATAGTTTGGGTTCAGTTAAGTACATAGTTAAAGTTTACACCTCATATCTTGAGTTTGCCAAGATGTGTTTAAAAGTTAGGGGGCATTCGTGGTCATGCTTTAAAATTAAATATAATGTTGACTTGTGAATGTAAACATAAAATAGACTTAAATT
>OMNN01024265.1:0-35614 GCA_900302755.1 Chromis chromis
CCAAATCAGCAGCTCAACCCCAACCGTAACGCCACACCTCTAGCACCTCCCACAGCCACTGGGGAACGCTGAAGGCAGCTGGCCGAGCCCCAGTCTCTCCTCCATGCTCCTTATTATTAGTTTAGGCAATCTTACCCTGCAATTTTGGAAAAACAAGAACTGACAATAATGAAACATGTATCTCTGTTGGAAATAAAGGTTTTGGCCCTGATATTGGAAATTGTGCAAATTATTGAATGCTATTTATTATGTGCAAATCACCACAGGGAACATGTGATAATTAGAGTATAACAATAAGAAAAGATCGCTAATGCTAATTAGATTGGTTTGAGAGGTACTTATTTTGGGGGGAAAAAAATTATGATGTATTTGTATGGGAAAATACATTTATTGATATATCAGGATTATCTTGGCTTGGGCTTCGAGTTACACACAGCGTGGTTAATTAATGGAAAATATAGAGTAAGTGTTTTCTGGGGCTTGACCAATATTAAGAGCTAAAAGGTTGTTACTTTCAAATTAAGGACATTGCCAAACTGAAATCCATCCACTGTCTAAATTACATGAAGACTGTGACCATTGTTTTAATCTCCTTAAGGCTAAATCACTGTAAGTCACTGTACCTGGGTATTAGCCAGACCTTTCTGTCTCATCTGCAGCTGCTGCAAGACTCCTAACTGGTACCAAAAATGGAAAGTAGTACACCTGTTTTTAGCATCCCTGCAACAGAATTGATTTTAAGGTTCTTTTATTTATTTATGAAGCCATGCATGGGTTGGCACATGGGTATATTTTAGAACTTCTCTGGCCCTACTCTACCTCCAGGCCTCTTAGATCCTCAGAATAACCCCTTTTAACTGTCCAGTATTAGGCTAGTATAGGTAAAGGGGATGGTGTCTTTGCAGTGGCAGCTCCAAAACTTTAAAATAGTCTTCTTCTTTCAATTAAATGTTCCTCTTCCACTGACATTTTTGAGAAAAGTCTCAAAATGTACATGTAAGTATTGGCTTTGGGTTGCTCTTAATGGTTAATATTTTAGTATTCTGTTTTTTTGTTGTTGTTGTTGTTGTTTTTAATTATTATTATTTTAGAATTCAGTATTACAAGTTTGTTTTTATTTTGTCTTGATCTTGGAACATATTTTTGTTGCTGAGTGCTATATATAATTTACAGCACTTTGGCTTGTTTTAAAATGTGCAATATAAATAAACTCAATAAAAGTCAGCACATTTTGGCCTCTGCTGCTTTTTAGTTTTATGGACAAGCACTACATCAGCCCTGTGAGTTTGTCCCAACAAATAGAGCTGTTTGATTTCAATAGAAAACTGGTGAGGCAGATATTTTATAGTTTCTGGTCAGCATCAGCTGCACCTCTCAAGTGATAAATCTGCTTAAAACTTTGTTATTGCGTTCTAATTCTAATAACAACGTATTAGTGTATTGAGAAAAGGTTCTGTTTTTGTTCTCGATATAAACAAACATTCACCTCTTACACAAGAGGCTTTCAATAGCTTTCCTTGATGTGCTCCACCGTTAGTGATTGGTTCAAATCTACATCTAGTCCCGCCCATAAAAACCAGATCAGCCAATCAGACTCCGCCTTCATTCATTAGGCTCGTGAGGGGGGCGGGGAACGCGCAAAATTTGAAAGTTGACCGGAACCAACGGAGACCGACAAGAAAACAATGTGCCCTTCAGTTCATTAGTGTTTGTGTAAAATAAATTATTATTATAACTACCTGCATGTCAGTCTGGTAAGTCGCTTCATACTACATCGCTCTGCTTTGTAATAATGAATGAAAGACACTTGTGTGTGTTGCGTTTAACGTTCCTGTTTGTTAGCGAAGTCAGAAAACGAACGTTAGCCACCGTTAGCTTAGCAAGCTAAAGAGACGTACTGTTGACATTTCTGTTCCTTGTTCCGTAGCTGTCAGTATTCCGTTAACGCGCTGTGTTTCTGTTTTGACACACCGTGTGTTGTTCTCTCAGAGTATCTCCCGTTTAGAAGCCATGTTGAAGTTCAAATACGTGAGTCAGGGCAGCCTGAAAACGTTGTCGTCGTCCTCCTCTGACCCCATCACCAGCCGCAGCTCGCGACTCAACCAGGTGTTTCAGGTAAAGTAATGTGTAGCTTAGGTGTCCTCATGCTATTACCTGTACATGTGTACTGCCTCACACAGTTTAAACAGTTTAAAACCACTCGCAGGAACTGTCAGTGACTTACCTCCCTGTCCCCTGTGTTTGTGTATTGTCCTCAGGGCCGAGTCAGCTTGTGTGGGCAGCAGGGAGGATGCTCACTGGGCCGGGAGGAGTTTCTGGAGGCTCTGCTGCTGCTCTACCAAGAGTGCACTTCCCCAGAGCTCATGAAGATACGTCATGTGGCTAACTTTGTCAATAAATGTAAGAATACATTTTACACATGTGTAAGAGTGCTGGGTGTAATTGTTTAATGTCCAATCTGTTTTAATACCGTCTGATGGTATCAGTTAGTTCAGATTTTAAGACAAGCCTATTTATAATAATTAAACCCAATTAAAAGACCATAGTGTTCATGAATATTTTTTTTATGAAGACTATGGTCTTTTAATCAGAAACAGCTTCTTTCCCAAAGCTGTCACCATACTAAACTCAAAACCTGCACTGAAAAAATAACCTGCACTGCTGTCACTTCCCGTGAATGTAACTTGCACTGTTGTCACTTTCTGTGAATATAACTACCTCACCACCCATAATGTACATACCATTCATAATGTATATATTACCGTCTACTACTAATTGTATTTTATAGTGTTTTTCTTTTTTTTCTTTCTTAAAGAGTTTTAGAATATTTTATAATGTATATTGTTGGTGCACTTAGGGAGCGGCTCTTTAAATCTCATTGTACCTTGTATAATGACAATAAAGGGTTTCTATTCTATTCTAATTGGATTTCTAGTTCAGTTTCTGCAGTCTAAACTGGCAACAACCTTAAATGAAGTCACTAGAATTACACAAATAGCAAATATAGACCATAAACATATTGGACTGATGCCATGTTATTTTTATTACCAGGCAGATAACACCTATACCATTAGTATGTCCATAAAACTGTATACCTCTAATAGAATAGGGTGTTGTGTTTGTGGTATGTTTAGAAGCTTACATCCTGAAAGTGATTTCATCTGAGTTGTAAGGAACACAGTTTGAAAACCTGTTTGTCTGTGTCTGTGAAACAGTTTCTGAAGTGGTCTCAGAGCTGCAGGGCCTTCAGCCTGGGCTTCATGACTTTGAGCTTCGAGCAGTGGTGGGTCGTGGCCACTTCGCTGAAGTCCAAGTAGTCCGAGAGAGGTCCACTGGAGACGTTTGTGCGCTGAAAGTCATGAGGAAGACAGTTTTACGTACTCAAGAAAATGTAAGTTTTATACAACTTTATTCAATGCAGTATTGTAACAGAATAGTGGATTTCTATTTTTTTTCAATTGATTATTTAGCTTTGCCACAAAATAGGCATTTAATATGTCACAGCGGGAAAAGCACAGGTGGAAATATTAAAATCAGTGATGGCTGGGTTCCACTAAGCTCCACTTTGAGGGTTCCAGTGCATGCTGGCTCACTGGCACACTGTCATGGCTCACTGGGACACATAGCCATTGGTAATGTTATTAGTAACACTTGCGCTTTTCCTGCTATGACAAATCAAAATGTCTGCTATGAAAACGGCCTATTTTGTCAGAGCATTTCTGATTTCAGCCAGTATCAAGTGCTAAAGCCAAGCTACAGTCATGGGATTATACAGGTTCGTTAATGACTTTAGACATGTTTCATATTAGCGGAACATTGGAATTTAATGAGAATGAGAAGTCTGTACAAGGCCCTGGTTTTGAAGCTGACCTGCACTAACCTGTATATATGATGGACTGAGAGAGTATTTCAAGAGTGTTGTATTTTTTATGTTGTCACAATCCATGCAAGCATTGCAAGTGTGCATTAATCCAATTGGTGCTCCAAAGTTGCAGTCTTAAAAAGGACCACTGGAGTGTGCTGTAGGGTTGAAAACGACAAAATAAAATTTGGATATGTTACTTCACAGCTGGTGCTCTCTGGCATATGACTAATAGAACAGATCTCAGTCAGAATAGTACATGAGCTGTGACAGGAAGGGATTTCATGTGAACAGTTTCAATGAACAAGAAACGTTTTATTCGTGCCACCTGTGACTACTTTGCTTAATTTAAATGGCATCTCACTGATACAACAACAAAAACTGAAGCTAGAAAAGGAAAGCATAAATTCTAATCATAAAAAGGTTATTATATGTGCATGAAGGTCTCTTATCGTCACATTACATTTAAACCACACTAAATTGCTCATGTTAGTATCTTCTCAGTGTTTAGACACTACTAACAACAGTTTCTGTGACATTGTCAGTTGGTGACTGCATGCCTTTTCAATTCTTCCCAGGTGGTTTTTCATGAAGAGGAGCGGAGGATCTTGTCTCTGAACAGTAGTCCCTGGATCCCACAGCTTCTGTATGCCTTCCAGGACAAAGATAATGTCTACCTGGTGAGGCTGCAGCATTTTTTTTTATCTTAAGGATGAACTCAAATGACTATTTTACATACATTTCTCTGTTTAAGGGTCTTTTTGGCAAAAGGGGATTAATTGGGGTGATAAAAATGCAGAGCAAATGGCACATACAATGCACATGCTGGTGTAATCTACATTCTATCATATGTGCATGAAGTGAAGGTCTTTTATGTTGCAGTACAAATCTGGAGGTAGTCTTTTTGTCTGAAATATGATAATTACAAAAATCAACACTACTGTAGTCCCCAGCTCAGCAACTGTTTAAAAGCGGGGGTTTTTAACAGTAGATTTAAGTTTAATAAACCAAACCTGGTGATGGTACTCCCATCTCCAATCCACTGACAAAAAAGAAATGCTCTAAAGTTATAAATTTTTCCACTCAATAGCAGAGGTTTGGCATTGTTTGTTGTAGAAGGTAAATTAAATAGCTATGATTCTTTTTGTCTAGGTTTGGTGTCCTTACAGAGAGTTGCAAATATTAAAAGTAGTTATCTTTGTATTTATTTTTGAGTTGCTGGTGTTTTCACTAAAAAGCTTCAACAGTATTTATTGAATTGAGCTGAAACATGTGTATTAGCTGTGGCATTAAAAGGTCCACTACACCATGCCTGGTGAAGGTGCCATATGCCCATCTATATGCCCTACCTGCAGGCAGGCCAGGTCACTGTTGTGGTGATCCTCGATGTCCTTTAGCTGTCTCCTCGGTGAGTGTCTTGTCCTGTGGACAGACTGTAGCTCCAGCATCTTGGGCTGCAGCTGATGAAGGTAGTCCTTGCTCTGCTCTCTGGAATACCTACAATTAGCTGGAGGGCAACTCCTACCAGAACTTGCAGCAGGTGGAGAACTGGTTCATGCCAAGCTCACCGAGGCTGCAGAGCCATAATGTCTGCTTGTGATGAAATATTTGACTGTCTTCGCCAACTGCGGTCCAAGATGGTGGAGTTGGAGTCCATCTGCAGGATGAGTCTCACTTGAGAGACAGCTGAATGACAATGAGGATGGCCAGAGGCTAGCTGGTTAGCAGGAACGGAACTTTTAAAATGAAATATTTGCGAATAGCATCTTTAAAGAAATTTTATTTAGCATATTATTAAAATTGATTGTTAGTTACTTGAGCTAGTAGTTTATTGTTCTCATAATCAAAACAGAAACAAAAAAGAATTTGGGGGAATATGCTTGTATGCATGTCATCATTAGTCCAGTGACTTCATTGTGTACAAGTTACATGCCCGAAAAAACCCCCACATTGTCTTGTTTACTCTTACTCTCTCTACACAGGATACAATATATCCTTTATTTCAATATAACACGGTATATAAAAAAACTGCACTGGAGGGTGATTTTTTTTTTTCCATTTTCCTTCACAACGGAGGTTTCCAGAATAATACAGTGGGATCTGACAGAATAGTGCATGAGTTGTTACAGCAAAGGAATCTGAAGTGAGCAATGAAAGAAATAAAGAAAGGCTCTGAACCAAGGGGGAATAGTGAGCCTTCTTCCAAAGTGAGAACGGATCACCTTACAGCAACTCTCAAGTTTTGTTGTGGCATCTTGTCGTCCTGCAGGTTAGCCACCAGTACTTTCAATAGTCTTCAGGATTTTGTTCTGATGAATAACATAATTCAATGCTGGCCTCTCAGCTGGACACTGCCTCTTAGTGCTGTGGGCAATCTTAGGGCTTGGCTTGATGTGATTTATTATCTAACTGCAACTAAAATCACAATGTCACATTATATAAATTACCACTGTGGAAATAGTGAGGGGGAAAAAGCCTGGGCTGAGCTTTCTGTTTCCACAAGCTTTTCACATATAGATTGAACACCCCGTGGATCTCTGTACTTAATGTGTATTCATAGAATGAGTGAGTGATTTGACTCCGTTAAGGAGGGAAACAGACACATTTCCCATAATGTTAGTCCCTTTAATGGTCTCATCTCCAGCTGCAAAACACTCAATTTACTCCTCACGGAGAACATCCTGTGTAATCATCGTGATGGCTGTTAACCTCACATACAATCTATTTTCTCTCTGATGACCTAGACTGGCTTACGTTTTAGAAAAAGCATTCCCTGGTCAGTCAAGCCTTACATTGTATACTGCCCTTTGTTTTCTTTCTCACCCTCTACATACCTTTCCTCATGCCCCCTGCATGTCTGTCTCAATTCTTCCTCCTCCTCTCTTTTCACTCCCCCTCTGTCTCACCCTGCTCCCTAACTGAGCATGGAGGAAAATACAAAGCATCCATCTTTATCCGTGTGTCAGAGAGGCACCCAGTCTCCCTGTTGCTAGGTAACACTGGAGAATGCTCCCGTTCATTCAGACTCGCCGACCATTCATGCGCCAGGGGCTCTCGCCTGTTATGGCTGTATGGCTGCAACCATATAGCTCAAATCAACTTGACCGTTGCCTTTAATCTCAGGGTGCAGACAGGAGAAAACATTATGAGTCATCAGGACCAAGGCTGTTTTGTGTTTCCAAACTTTCCAAACTAGATATCTTAGAAAGAGATTTGTTTTTGTTGTGGCATGTCGCTTTGACTGAAAACATGTTGTCTTTTACACCCTGTGATCGTAGATCCACAAGCTACATGGTGATTTTGCAGTTATTCATGGTGTATTTTTAGCAATTGAAGACCAAAGGCTTTGACTGCAGTATCACTGATAAATCTGCAATAGTAACCAGTGTTACATAACTGAATCTATAATGAGGAGAACTACCCTATAAGCTTAAGCTGAACACTGCTTTGATGTAAGCTCAAGCGCATGTACTATTACACTTGTTGCTTTGTTTTTCCTTCTAAATATAGACATATTTATATGCCTTCATACATTTTTCAACAGCATTTGATACCAGGCCAATCAAATTCAAACACACAGCCCTTCAAAATCCCATGTGCTGGTTATGGTTTCATTCTGTCAATTCCTCATTGTATACAAATATGTCTTTAGGCGATGGAGTATTTGCCAGGTGGTGACTTGATGTCTCTGCTAAACCGATACGAGGATCAGTTTGATGAGTCCATGGCTCAGTTTTACTTGGCTGAGCTGGTAGAGGCCATTCATGCTGTCCACCAGCTGGGCTATGTCCACAGGTAAGACACTGGTTACTGAATCCAACCTCTGATTAAGGATAAAACTAAGTCTACATGAGAAATGTATCTCTGTAATTTAGCTTGGAGTACGAAGTATGATGGTATGTTGTGAAATATTGCTGGAGTTTACAAATGTATTCCATTATCATCAGAGCAGTAGACCTCTGCAGTACTTAGGCAACAAACAGCTCAGTAAAAGCATTATCAAATTTCTTCCAAACTATCCACTTGCAGAGATGTCAAACCGGAGAACATTCTCATCGATCGGACAGGTCACATTAAGCTGGCCGACTTTGGATCAGCTGCCAGGCTGACTACTAACAAAACAGTAAGTGGATTACAGAGTTTGCTTTATGTATTAACTTCAGTGTTCTTGGCAGTGACATCATTGTGTTTTATTAATGTTTCTCCAGGTGGCCGCTCCCACAGTGCCTGTTGGGACCCAGGACTTTCTCTCCCCCGAGGTCCTGGCAGCCATGAATGGGGGCACTCACAGCACCTATGGAGTTGAGTGTGACTGGTGGTCCCTTGGGGTAATTGCCTATGAGATGATCTATGGCAGGTCACCTTTTTCTGAAGGCACTTCTACCAAGACAATCCACAACATCCTAAACTTCCAGGTACATAGAATCACATCTGGTCTGGTACTGACGTTACTAATTGGTTTTATCTGATCTGTAGCAGTCTGTAACGTGGAACTCCAGAAGACTGTAAAAATAAACTGTCTACTTAGTATTCCCAGTATAGTACATAAAATATGCAGTGTGAATTAAGTAATATCTGATCAGTCTATATATTATGTAACGAATCCTTGTTCCTGCTGTGTGCCTGCAGCGCTATCTAAAGTTTCCAGAGGAGTCACGGACCAGTAAGCAGTTTGTAGACTTGGTGCAGAGCTTGCTGTGTGGAGCGAAAGAGCGACTGGGCTTCCAGGGACTCCGCTGTCACTCTTTCTTCTCCAGTGTAGACTGGAACAACTTAAGACAAGGTGAGGAGATTCCTCTCCCTTGAGACTGTTCTCCTGTCTTTCAGGTGTAAATGCTCAATTTGGTTTGAAATGACAAAGGTTTGCTGCAATCATGTTAGTGGACAAATGATATCTGACTATTAATGTTGTTTACAATATATATTTAAACGTACTGTGTGTGTGTGTGTGTGTGTGTGGGTGCACATAGACGACAAACAGCCATTGCGTTGCCAGTGGTGTTGTCGGTAGTAAAATAATGAGATTCTGTGAGCCGTTGGCAGTAGGCCAGCTCTTTCCTAAGGAAGAGAATGGGAGGGAGGCAGAGACGAGAAGCGAGGCAGACAGAGTAAAGATCTGCAACTCATCTGCTTCTCAACAGACGCAGCACAAATCTTTTACGCAGGCGACACCAGACACGCTTTCTGTGGCAGAAATACATGTGCGTTTGTTGAACGTCATTGTTGCCACTGAGTTTGGCATTTTCAGCTGGCTGGCTGTTAGAAAACACACCCATAAAACTCAAATTGATAGACATTTTAAGTAAAGGTTGGTCACATTGACAAACCACATCCCTACAGTGGTTCTGTAATTCACGAGTATACAGCTGCAGGGGTGATGAGTGTTTATTTTTCTCTTCAGAATAGCTTCTGTCTCCAGATGAATAAACCCTCCTCTTTTGAAACGATTATCAAACATTGCTATGCCCGTCATTTCCTCTGAGCTGTTTTCTAGTTCTGATGTTCCTATCAGCACTGAATAATAATGAAACTTGTTATTTGAAAACCACATTAAATTTGTTTGGATTTTAGGAGTTTTCTTTATGTTAATCAATTATCTTTGAGTTAAAGCTATAAAATGCCACATAAACAGTAGCATCACATGTATAAATGTTTGTGTTTTAAATGCAGCCCTGGTTTATTGACAGTTGAGCACAGATAGAGCTTTATGCTACAGCATTGGCTCCAGCTGATTAGCTTGCTCTGCTGCAGTGAGGGAGAGAGTGAGTGAGCATGTGTGAGAGAGAGAGGAGAGGAGGGAGGGACAGAGGCAGCATGTGCATCAACGCGCGACTTACCGCACTCTAGGCTCCCACCGCTCTGCTCTGTTCCTCCTCCCTTCCTTTCTTTCCCCTTTCTCCTTGTTGTGTTTTTTTTTTATTTTTACGTTGTTTTTTTTTTTTTACTACCTTTCTTGATCGCTGCTTCCTTTTTTTCCTTGCCCTCTCTTATTCCCTCCTCTCATCCTCTTCTCCTGCAGTTCTCCCACCTTTCGTTCCTGCGTTGCATGCTGAAGATGACACCTCTAATTTTGAGGAGCCGGAGCAGGCAGCCCCCTGGCCATCCTCAGCAGCCCAGCGAGGAGCTCCTCCAGCGGGCTTCCAGGGCCAGGATCTGCCCTTTCTAGGCTGGTTCTTCAGCAGAGCGTTGACAATTTTGGCCAAAACTGAGTAAGTTCTACCTGTTTACCTGGCATTGTTGGGCTTTTTTCCAAGTAGAACCCCTGTTTTTCTCCTCCTGCATACTCCTCTGTAACATCTTTGTTGGTTAAAGACCCCATACTAGCAGTGGCTGCTGTTCTGCCATTAGACTCCTCATTACCACAGCAACAATTTCCAGGTAGTCTTGTTTCAGGTGACCTAGCATGGTGGCCTGGGCAGTTGGTGTTGTCCCTGTCATTAGTGTTGTGCCTGCTAGGGCTAAAATGGGTTTGGCCATATGCTGTGTCAGACAAGGAACGAGGGAGGGGAGGGATCCCCCCTGTTCTCTGGTTCTCTCTTGTTCTGATTCCTGTTTTTGTGCCTTGAGATCACACATAGTTTATCCAATGCATAGATAGATCAAATGAATGGGCCAGAGGATGTGAGCTGGCGTTATCTTGCCATCGACACTGATTGGTATGCGGCTGAGTGTGTCAATGAGGTTTGCTGAGAAGAGGAACCCCACACATAGACACACTCCCACCCTCGCTGCTGTTATTGTGCTTTCTCTGTTACTGTGAAGCATAATGGGCTCCTGACTTTTATAGCATGGGTTTTGGGACTGTAATTATGCCTAATGGTGTTTGGCTTCTTAACCTCTGATAATAAAGCAAGAGGATGGGTTTCATTTCTATAGCCCCATGCCACTGCTCTAGCAGGTTAATGGTGCTGGAGACTGCGGCTCATGACAGCAGCAGCAACAGAAAGGGAAGAAAAAGCGTTAGCAGATTAGACAGGAAAAAGAATGAGACCTCAGATTGGGGAAGAGAATCTATTTCTATGGTTACTACCGTGATGTTTTTTTTCCCAGTCCCCACCCCCATCTTTACCCGTCTCATCTCCTCCTCTTATTTTCTCCCTCTTCTAATGTCTCTGTCCCTTGCTGTTACACCATCAGTCATCTGTTCATGGTTTTTAAGTGAAGCCAGTCATTTTCTTTGCTGCATTTGATTAAGAGGAGCTCCGAGCTCATAGAATGTGTCATAATTGTGTGTGGGTGCATGCATACGTGTGTTGTACACATTCCTCATTACAATGCCAAATAGGAAAAAGGAATGAACGCAGAGCAAGGCATAATGAAATACTAATCATGTGTGTTGGGGCTTCCTGATATTGTGGGGGTTTTTTTTTCATTCTTTTTGAACTTGTCTGTCTGACTCCTCATTAGTGAAACTCAACAACAAAATCCCCTTAACAGCTTGCCTCAAATGTATAAGCAGTCTGGGGTTTAGTGTCAGAAAACATTCTTTGCCATGCAGTTTAAATGTAGACTCATAAACATCCAGGAAAATATGCGTTTTTGAGGAAGTTTTGGTGTTTTAGAAAATGTGTATAAATATTTTTTAGAAGTTGTGAGCATATGTCAGTTTTTTGCCCTCTAGTGATTGGGCACGACAACAGTGTCAGCTGGTTTGTCTGTCTCGTCAGTCATCTAACACTTCAGTCAAGATTAGCTACTTAAACAGCTGCGAATCAGATCAGAATGATTACTGCAATGGCTATAGTGTGTATATGTGGATATTCATAGTCCCCAGAGAATGATCTCTGATAATTTAGGTGGCTGTTTGATCTTTTATCTAGTGCTATCATTATCATCAGGTTTAGGATTTCAGTTTGACAAGCCATCTTAGCAACAAATGGACAAATTTTCAGGAAATCTGTTGATGACATTTTATACACTTTGAAGAATGGTTTCCTATCTGAGCCCTGATCTTCCTTGTAGCGCCACCACCAGGACAAAAGCTCCATTTGAACAAACACAGAACAAAAAATCTCCACAGGAAATAAACCCTTTTGAACAAAATGACTCATGTCCTTCAGTGCCACCTATTTAAAATGTTTTGATTATTTAGCCCCGTTACTGATGAGAATGGAAAATAATCAGTGTGTTGTTCCTTCTGTTCAGCATTTTCAAATAGTTTGAGTTGTAGATGTCGATTTAGACTTTTGAAATGCAAGTGGACCCATTTCTAGACAATTTTAGGAAGGAATGTCAGTGATGGTAAGAGTGTGTATCTGTAAATTTGGAAGGATTATTTTTAGAAGTTGCATTTAGATGAAAGCAACAAAAAGTATTTTACTTTATATGATCTGGTGGTCATGTTGTACCCCCCTTTGTTTAGAATCCATTTGGAACTACTTGGTTGTTGTACTCATCCCCTCAATTTTGTTCACTTTTTTTGCATGTATGTATAAAAGATTTGTTGGACGTGTTTTTGTGTGTGTGTGTGTTTTTTTTTTTCTTTTTTGATTTCTTGATGTTACCTTGTATTTTATTGTTTTGTTTAAAGCACAGTATTGAAATTACAAATTAGTCACTGGTAAATTTCCACTTCCTACAAAAATGACTGGAAGTTTCCTGCAAATTTACCTTGTTTCCTAACCCTGCTCCTGCTAATTGCATGTGTAGGATAATGTGTGCTTGTATGCATTTTCCTCAGTGCATGCTTGTGTCATTGTATGAACTGTATTCTGTTTTTGTACCTGATCAGTCCTGCAAAGCTTTTTACTTGCATATTTTCCTTGTGTCCCTGTCTTTCTTTGATTCTCTTCAATAATGCAGTCTGCACTGGCTACTCATTTATTTTTCCTTCACAGTTCAAAGACATGACAACTATCCTATTCCTCAGCTGTGAAAAGAGTGGCCTCGCATTTTCTATCCTGTAAAAAACACGTTTTCTATTCTGCCTACATGATGTTTAGAACGCTAAACATATTGCATATGCCTCCTTCAAAACATTATTGTTGTGTTCCAATTTTCAATTTAAAACATGCATAACAAGAAGTAGGTGAAATCAGTAGAAGATGGTGAAGAAGAAATCCCTAAACCCTCCATATTTTGACAGTTTTTAAAAAAAGACACAGATAAATATAAAAAAAACTAAACATGCAATTTAATACAGAACCCCTTGGCTGATGCCTTAAATTGCCACATTATCTGTACATCAACCCCACTAAACTGTTCAACTAGACACAGGAGAACTTTGTGAATTTTGATGTCTGACATCAATTTTTAATTGGCAACACTTTCAGCTAGCTGGAACGTGTTCTTTATTTAATCTAGATTCCTGTAAAAAAAAAACAAAAAAAAACTGGCTGGTGCGTTGCTGTTTTTGTTTATGACATGAGTCAAATATGTCTGTGGTTTCTCTATATTCTAAATCTGTCTTTATACATATATATACACAGATATATATGTACACATGTACCATCTATTTCTGTGTGTCAGGGGGCTGTTTCTCAGTGCAGAGATGCAAAGGGAGCAGTGCTTCGTGATTATTTTTAACACTGTGACTCAGTCTGAGTCAACTTTATTAAAGATCCCTCTGCAGTATTTGTGAACTCATTCATACAAACCCATTCATTTATTCAGAAGACTTCAACTCAGAGTAGTGTTGTCTCTGGTCAACAAAAGGGTGAAAATTGACTTTGCCATCTGAATTATTCCAAAAGAAGGGAAACAAAATAGGCCATCACCTTACATAAACAAGAAAAATGAGTGTGCTGGACTCACTACAGAGCTCCGTGTAAACCAACCCCAAGCAACAACATAGCCCAAATTCTCCTGTCGCATTATTTTGTCAGGCAAACGGCAGATATTCCCAGGTCTACATGGCTGTTTTGTTCATGTAGTCTGTTTTTTTTCCTGAACAAACCACAATGAATAAAATATATTTAACTCTGTCTCTCTTCAAAAATGCTCATTTTGAACGTTATCCTAATTGCTGTCAGGAGCTTTAATGTTAGGATTCTTAGACGTACTCTTCTCATAAAGGAAAGTTGAGTCAATGCAGACCTTTATGCTCCCAGTGTCTGTTGCTCATTTGCGATGTGTGGGTGTTGTCTGCATTTTAAGTGGCTTAATTACACCTAGAATAATGTTAAGGCTTGCTGTTGTGCTATGTGAGTTTATGTCATGATACAATAATGCTGGTCATCCTCATTCTGGGTAGCTTATGGGATTCGAAATTCACAAAGTTTCATGCACATTTCAGAATTTTTACAGTATACTGAAATGTATGAAGTAGTTGTTTTTGATTCAGATTGTACTAAAGAACTTTTGTAATGTTGCTGCCCCAGATCGGTGTCTGCAGGCCTCAACTCTCCTGCTAAGACCAACTCCATGGAAAAGAAGTTGCACCTTAAAAGCAAAGAACTACAAGAAACTCAAGACAAATGTCACAAGGTAAGGATATACAGTCTCTTAATGCTTACGCTCATGTTTTTTTATTTTCTCACAGACCTTTGTTACCTGTCTGTAGTATTTGGGTACTTGGGAATTAAGGTACTTTAGTAAAGTTCAGTATATTTTATTTTCTGTCTGTAGTCGCTATTTGCAACCGTTAATATGTTCACTTGTATAGCAACATGAGCAAATTCTGGGAATAATCTATCTTTGAGGCGACACTATATTGGCTATTTGCATCTTGGAAACTGTAAAATTGTGCTTCCATATTTTGGCACTTTCTATTGAGAAAAATCAGTCATCATTTTGGGTTTTATTACCGGACCTCTTGTATTTATTCTGGCTGATAACGCAGATCAAGGAAGCTTCCGTTGCAGCTGTAAAAAGCCAAGCTAATCTTGTTGTGTGCATTAAAGCAACATTACAGCTACATGTTTTGAAGCATTCTTGGTTGGGTGATGGATCAGAGAAATCATTTATCATTTGAATTTATGGCTCATGGTCCCTTCTTGTTGATTTACAGCAAATGACCTCGAAGTAACCTTACAGTTCTGTTGCATTTAAGCAACACAAACCATTCATATTTGAAAACAGCTGTAAATTATGAACTTGTTGTTAAAGACATCAAATAAGAGATTGTGACATTTTCTCTGGTGTATACAGATGGAGCAGGAAATCTCCAGGTTCCAGCGTAAAATGACTGACCTGGAGTCAGTGCTCCACCAGAAGGATGTGGAGCTGAAGGCCTCTGAGACTCAGAGAAGCATCCTGGAGCAAGACCTCGCCACCTACATTACCGAGTGTAGTGTGAGTCATACTACCAGCTTTGTTAATTTGCATTTTTTGAATTTTTAAAAAAAAGAATGTTTTTACCAAAAACAAAACAAAACACCATTACACAAGTCTGCATCGAATTGGACCAACAGTGGATTTGAGTTCATGTACATATGTGTGTTTGCAGAGCTTAAAGCGAAGCTTGGAGGAGGCACGTGTTGAGGTCTCCAGAGAGGATGACAAGGCCATGCAGCTGCTGCACGACATACGCGAACAGAGCAACAAGCTGCAAGAAATTAAGGAGCAAGTATGTAAATGTTCTCATTCAAATGATCCCCTGTCTCCTCCTCCTCATCACGATAATGATGTGGTGCAAGTGAAGATTTTTTTTTATTTTATAAACACTTAAAGGTATTTATACCAAAAATGTGCAGTCAAATGGAGAAAAATGCCCACATGCATCCCCAAAGCTGTTGTCTTATTTGAAGCTATATTCAAAAGGGTTAGCTTTATACGATAATAGCTGATAGTGGAGTCACTAAAGAAACAGTGAGATTGTACTTCTTCTCAGTGTGTCCCGGTCACACAGACAGGGCTTTCCCTCTGAGGACTCCCTCGTCCTCAGCACTCATAAAGGTCATCCCTGCAGATGGCATCCCTGCAAGGTACAAAAGTGGAGACTTTGATCATTAGTCAAGAGGTCCACTCACCCTCCTCTCAGGGGGATGACACACAGTATTCTCAGTATTTTAATACACATTGATAAGTCAAATGAGAAATTAAAGTTGTACTAGGAAATGTTTTTAAAACCAAAAACCTTTAATCTCATTTATGAAATCATTCCTACCTATTTGAGTAGCCTGATGTGCTAATTGTCTGAAAATCCTGGTGCACATGAGCTGACAGATCAAAAAGCAGAGTTTTGATTAGTCAAAGAGTTCACCAACATCAATACAACCTAATGTGTCTACAAAGATTTTTTACAGACTTGCGCAGTTATTTTTCCTTTCACTTGGATCCCCATAGTGCAAAGTTGGCAACTGCAACTTTAAAGTGGTAATTCTTGAGTTGTTATCTTTGATTTTGACAGTTTTGGTGATAAATGGTCATTGCTACAGTGCACTGCAGGTTCTATAGATCACTGCACAATGAAACAGTGTCAGCAGATCCGTGAAGTATATCTTTGTCTGTATGCCACTGGCGGCAAATGCTGCCTGCACTAACAAACCTTTGCTGCTGTTGCTTTTGCATTGTGATGAAACATGCAATGTAAAAATCTGCTAATTGATTTTGTTTTAGGAAAAGCCAGAATGCAGTACCTTATTTAAAAAAATGAAAAACAAAGAACAGCTTCTCGGACGCATTATCACGTGTTCCAACCCTTTTCATACGGAGGGCTGTACTCCGAAATGAGATTATTGAGCTAGCGAGGTATATTGAACCTGAAGTAAGCGATTTTAATGTCATGAAGGTGGCTCTCTTTTAACCTGCTAGATCACAATGGTAACTTATGCTGCACAGTTAACCTGCTCCAGAGAATGAATTCATTTGGTAATGCAATAAATGTATAAATATTCGATGCTTGGTCCTGATTTGCTGCCAAGTCAGTTTTACGCTGCTGGTGTTGCAGCTAATAGAACACAGATTAGAAATTTAATTGGTATTTATCACAAAGAATATTCCATCAATAACATTAGTTTCACTTTGATTTGGCAACAAATAAAGTGATTTCCACATATCCTTCATTATGTGACAGCGAGAGATCTAAATGCGCTTCTTGGAATATCATGTTTAACTCTATGAAATTACGAAATGTAAAGCTTAAAAGCTCTAATGTGCAGCTGTCACATTAGAAATAACCAGGTGCATTGAGAGTGCAGTGATTGGTAAAATACATATATTAACTTCCTAGATTAAAATTTTTGTTCTAGCATCCCTCTATTTCATCATTTGCAGCAGCAAATGATAATACATTTTTATATTCCTCTTAGCTCTCCATTATAACAAAAGCTTCACCATGACTGATGTAGGCGGCACACGATCAGTCCATTTTATGCGGAAGAAGAGTCAAAGGCCCCCCATTATGGGAGCATGCACAGAGCTTGGTGGGAAAAAAAACCTGGGTTAACAAATAAATTTCATAACCACCATTGTGAAACACATCATTTCTGACAATGGTTGTGGGCTTTCTTGAGCCAGCTAACACAAAGAAAGCCTAATTGTGTCACACTTGTTTTGTAGCTAACACCTCTCTGGTTTCAAAGTTTTAAAATTTCAAAGAACATGCTCTACAGTTTGGTTTAGAGATAAAGAAAGATGATCACAATGATGATACGTGTTATGCCATTATTTGAGAGTATTACATTATACCGTTAGAAAAAAATATAAACATAAATGTCATACATAAGTTGTTGACCACTTTGTGCTGTTCTTGGCCTCAGGAGTACCATGCCCAGCTGGAGGAGATGCAGGTGACCATCAGGCAGCTGGAGGAGGACCTGTCAGCTGCCCGGCGTCGCAGCGACCTCTATGAAGCTGAACTTAGAGACTCAAGACTAACAAGTGAGGAGCTCAAGAGGAAAGCTGTTGAATACCAGCAGAGAATCCAGAAGGTATGTTTTGCACCACATATGTTTATAGTTTGTGTAATGCTAATGTGCGTCAAATAACAGGATGAGGATTCACTTTTTGTCGTTGAGGAACATTTGTATCCTTAACAAACCTCTTTGTAAAGCAAATCAAAAGTACAGCTAATTTTGTTTGTTTCTCAGACTACATCACACAAATAAAGTGTGAGTCAAGTGTGAGTTGCTTTCACAATACAGCAAGCTGTCAGTTTTATTTGAAGAGTTCAGATTTAGTAGTTGTGTGGATCTCAGTTGAAATGGTGTCACATGGTCTAGAAGCCCCCTGAAAGCCTCTCTTTGGAGGTGATCAAAACACACCAGACTTAAACCCCAGAGCAGACTCGGGGCACACTGCCGTAGTGATAACATCTCCCTGACGGCCTGGTAGCTCTTGGGGGTCTTTCCGGAGGAACTAGAAGTGGTTTATAATGAAAAGTGCTGTCTGGGCTGCTGTGTTTGCCCTTTTGCTGAATAATGAATGAATGAATTGTAAAATGCATACTATAAATTCAACAGTCACAGCAAGAACAACACAATGCTCACTTATTTCGGTAGTTTATTGCAGTCAATATCACACAAGTTTTGATTTATAAATCCATCATTTGTAGATTCCAGAGTCAGGCTGTTTTTATTCAAGTGAAACAGGAGTTTCAGGGAGAAAATTATTGATCAATCTGCACTATTATGTTATTTATTTTTCAGGCCAAAGAGCAGGGAAAAGCTGAAGTGGAGGAGCTTCTCTCCAAACTTGAGAAGGTAAAGGAAAGACCAGACTGTTGCTCTTTGTCAAATATGCTGTCAGAGCTGTAATTACCCTAAAGTTTGTTGAGGGAGCTTACTTTGTTTTCTTTCTTAAGACTAACTCGGAGCAGCAGGTGAAAATCCAAGAGCTCCAGGACAAATTGTCTAAGGTACTTCTTTACTGTCATTTTTATTTATTTTTGTTTTCAACAAGATTTGTTCTACTTTAATTTAAATTACTACAGCCTTTTGATCTGTCGTCTCAGATAGTCATCTGAAAAGCATTAAGCAATTTTATCATTTTTACAGCCTGCTATAGTTCCCCATTTATTCTCCAGGGGTAGCTTTTTTTTCTCTACTGTCTCACTGGGTAGAATTTGTCCAAGCATATCGAAATGTTTGTCTTGGGACTCACTAACAGCCTTTGACCTTTTGATTTTCCCCCAGGCAGTGAAGGCGAGCACAGAAGCCACTGAGCTGCTACAAAATGTCCGGCAGGCCAAAGAGCGGCTGGAACGAGATCTGGAGCGCTTGCGAGGCAAAACCGACTCTAGTGACACTTTAAAGCGCCGTCTAAGAGAGACAGAGGTACCAGACTAAACCCACTATGCTAAATCAGGCAGATATAATTAAGATTTGCTTGTTTGTGGAATACAGTTTTTTGGTAATTGGGCCACTCCAGCACAAGTCACTACTAAGAAATGTCCTGTGCAACTGGCCTTATGTGATCTTTTTGGTTGTGTAAGCAGGAGGGCAGGAAAACCCTGGAGAACCAGGTAAAGAGGCTGGAGATGGTTGAGCGACGGGAGAATAAGCTGAAGGATGACATTCAGACCAAATCCCAGCAGATCCAGCAGATGGCTGAAAAGATCCTGGTGAGAGAGCTACAGATAAGGCTTGCTAATACTCTTCACTGCTCCACCCCTAATTTCACCCCACTGCCCGGTGCCCACTCCTCCCACTCATCTAGCCCCCTCCCAATCTATCCTCACCAGTTATCACACGTACCCATACTGTACACGCTTTTCTTTATAGAACTGAGCCCTCACACATGGCTACTAGTCACCCAGTGTGAGTGCATACATAGATTTGACATACATGAAATAACTAGTGTCAGCATGAGCAGGCAACGCTTCAGCCGACTGTTGGATTTCCAGATTTTCCATGCAAGTTCCTTCATTTCTTTTGTTTGTCTGTATTTGGTGTGAGATCAGACTTGTTAGAATAGTTTTTGCTTTGTTTTTCAGTAGATTGTGCCATAATGTATTCTGTAAATCCGGGGTTTAGGGCTACTTAAGTAAAAACCCCGGACTTGCATATCATCTGGGTGTTAGTTTTTCTTTTTGTATGTAATACTCAGGAAAAGTTTTTCTTTATTACAGCTTGTAGTATAATTATGTGTTTATAGCTATGGTGTTAGATGTATCCAATTGTACTTGTAATTTCTCAAGGAACTGGAGGAGAACCTGAGGGATGCCCAGTCAACAGCTCAAAGAATGGAAACCCAACTGGTTCAGAAGGAGAGGCTTTATGAAGACAAGATCAAGGTGCATAGATTTCATATTTTCCAAACCAGTGAGAATATTTAAAAAATGTTGATATGTATTTCTGCTGCAGTCTCTCTGAGTCATAGCTGACATTCTAAATCAGTGTTGTTGTGGATGTAAGGCAGAGCTGTCACATGTTTTACGGTGAGATCTGACACCACACTAATTAATGTTTCCACACCAGGTTGTACATTTACAACCATGTCATGAATGATTGCTTTATCACATAGCAGATTACAGGCTTAAACCTAAATATGACTTTGTCAAATCAAGTCTGATTTTCACGGGTTCTGACTCATCAAGGTTCTGGAGGCCCAGATGAAGGCAGATATGGCCGACAAGGAGAGCCTCGAGGCCAAAAGGGCGCAGCAGGAGGAGGAGTCGAGGGAGAACTGCAAACTCATCAGCGAACAGAAAGCAGTAAGGAACAATTCAAGCTTTTTGAAAATCATATTCCACTCAGAGATTTGCTTGTAAATCTTTTACTGAGGTGGACATGAAGCGCGATTTAAACCAACTAAGAGTAACTGTAGAATATTTGATCAGGAGCAGCATATACAATTGTCTGGTTAAAGTTTTTTGCTCTTGTTGTTGTTGTTGTTGTTGTTTTTGCTTCATTTATACTATGAATGTCCAAAGCACTAAATGCATAAATCTCGCATTTTCCTCTGAAATGACAACTAGACTCAATGCATGTTTTTCATTTCTTCTTCTTTACACTGTAATTTGTTATAGTAGTTCAAATGTATTGGAAAGTACAGTTAAAGAAGACAGATTAAATTGGAGTACGCTTCATGTTGCACTATAAAGCCTGAGCTTAAGTTCTAATCTGGTTAATGTGGTAGAATTGAGGCTGTTAAGAAGCTTTTAGAGGTAGTCATCTGACATTGACAGTAGTTGATTCAGGCAACACCTTAATAGATTCTAATAGGATTTTGCTGAAGTACAACATTCTGTTGCCTATAAAAAATAACTCCTGCTGAAATATGTGTGTCCCATGATTCGTAGTAGGACTTGGTTATCAATCAAAGAAGAACATATCTTTGCATTTGAGTCTGTTTGTTGGGATGTGATTTATTGCACATTATTGTTTCTCCATCCTACAGACAATTAATGCTATGGATTCCAAGATGAAGAACCTGGAGCAGCGTATCGCTGAGCTGTCAGAGGCTAACAAGCTGGCTGCTAACAGCAGTATCTACACCCAGAAGAATATGTGAGTTAACTAGACCCTCTGCCCACACTGTGCTTTCATGAGAGCCCCCATGCACAGTGACTCTGTCTCCAATTGCTTCATTAGCGTGCACTTACATCATTATGAACCATGTCTGATCCATCTCCCTGTGCATTAACTGTGTATCGTCTTATAAGTTTAATGTAGGAAATGCAGTCTTAACTAATCTTAATGTAGGAATGTACTTTAGGAATTTTAACATACATTTATAAGTGTAATGTGATTGTTGCCAACTGAATTTTCAAGTTTTACTTTACTAAAACAATTTAGCTGCAGTACATCACATCTAAGAACAACTGGGGATTCCCAGCTTTTGACTCACATAACTTTTATGTATTCAACTTAGACTTCTAATTCTAATGTTTTTATATATGAGATAAATGCTGTGCTACTCAAGAGACTATTTTGAAAGATGACTGCATCTAAACAGGCACTATAATAGGCTTCTGTGTGTATATTTTTGTCAGGAAAGCCCAGGAGGAGATGATCTCAGAACTTCGACAGCAAAAGTTCTATTTGGAGTCTCAGGCAGGCAAGCTCGAAGCCCAAAATGCCAAACTGGAGGAGCACCTGGAGAAGATGAGTCAGCAAGAGCAGACCAAGAGAACCCGGCTGCTGGAGCTGGAGAGCCGGCTGCGCGAGGTGAGGCAACAGGAGGCAGAGAGACAGTGCAAAATCTGTTAGCTCAAGATTAAGTAATTCACTTTAACCAGCACACAGTGTAGCTTTACATCATTACCATCCACAAAAGGGATTAAGGCAGCTGATCAGCAAGCAAGCACAGATACCTTTCAGATAAACAGCTAATTAAATACAGGTCCGTAATGGCACTCTTTGCAAAATTGCCAGTGGCTTTTTTCCTTTGTTATCTCCGGAACTGTGTTGTTGCATTGGCTGACAACAGCTGAGATAATTTGCTAAAACCATAAAAAAATAAAGCAGGAATTTGTTACAGTCACTACTTTACTCTAAAACTGGAGGAATGTTTGATGCTCACCTAAATATTTAACATAGCATTAGATTTAAGTACATAATGTTTCTCCACCACGCTGTCAAAGGCACCCCCAAATCCATTATTTGTTTGTACATTCAGTGCAAACCTGCTCTATAAAAATAAGTTTTGACATAATTGAGGAGCACAATGTCCGCTTTCTCCTGAGAGCTCTCACCCCCCAGTGAGCTGTCTGCCGATGTTCCTGTTGGACAGCTTGCTGACTGGATGTCATATCTCTACCTCCACACTCTTCCCCACTAAGACGTGATACACAGATTGGCACTAATTGCAGACGTCTCTGCGCCCTCACTTGCAGACACACACACACACACAAATACATACATTCAGTTTTGATCGTCTATTCCATCTCTGTAACAGTCAGAACCCTATAGAGAAGCTGAGTGCACTCATGTCTAGTAATTTTTTAGTAGAGTTTGCATTTGCATTTCTGTATCTGGTAGTTGGACTTGTGTCCCAAAATCCTCTAATTAATCTCCTTTTGTGCTTTTTCTTATCCCCATTTGACTTGCATAACCTATGATTAATTAAAATGGCGTACTTTGTTCAGCTTAGTTTCAGTACTCTTGTCCTACTTTACACCTACAGTTTGGTGCTCTATAAAGGTTAAAATAGATATGTAAATACAATCTGTTACAGATCTAAGTTACTATAATATGAACACAGTGTTTACCCTAACCCTGCCCCCCTTGTAGATGGGCCTAGAACATGAAGAAGAGAAACTGGAGATCAAGAGGCAGGTGTCAGAGTTGACCCTGTCCCTGCAGGAGCGCGAGTCCCAGATCAGCAGCCTGCAGGCTGCACGTCTTGCTCTGGAGAGTCAGCTGCAGCAAGCTAAGACTGAGCTGGAAGAGACCACTGCTGAGGCTGAGGAGGAGATCACAGCCCTCAGGGTAAGACAAACAAGCACATATGTGTGCAATCAGTCACTCAGAAGTGCAGGTGCAGATACATTCAGTATATTTTGATTTAAGTCTATATTATAAATGCAGTAAGAAGGAAAGTTCATTTTTACACAATCTATTTTAAATAATGCCGTCAGCGTTACATCATTCCTCATTATAGTTTATGGTGCTCAGATTTGGTTGTATTTTTGCTCTTCATTTGTTCTTGTTTCTCACAGAATCACAGAGACGACATTCAGCGCAAATTTGATGCCCTGAGAGACAGTTGCTCAGTAAGTGCTGCCACAGGCTTTTGTCTCTGCTTTCAGCGGCAGAAGAATAATTTGTCAGTTGGTTTTCTAAGACCTTTGAATGGATGGTGATTCATGTGCAACTCCAAAAGTTCATACGAATGTAGCAATGTTGTCCACTGATTCAAGTGTTTGGCATCAAAATGTTGCTATTACAGAGTGATTTTCAACTTTTTCTCAACGCTTGACTCCAGGATTGTTTTACATATATTTGGTAAAAGGTGGCATTACAGTTGTCAAATACACAAATCCTTTTGATGCACTGATTCATAGTGGAACATATTATTCCAGTTACACATTGTGAATCTTACAGATTTTGTAAACAGTGGAGAAGCTTAGACACATATAAACTATTTTCTTTATGGCTACTGTTACTTTGGTTCTTTGCCTCATTAAAAGTGATAAAACTAGTCATGTCCATTTAAACATTTCTGATTTGATAAAGTTAATAACACAGGCTTTCTATAGAGAGACTATAGTATTCAGTCCACAAAATTGAGCTCTTCTTGTTGAAGCATGAGTCATCACGTCACAGCTGATACAGTGCATACAATTTATTTATTTAGTTATTTTTTGTTTTGTTTTTTAAGCATTGTTGTGAAAGCAAATATTGACAGAATTAATATATTATTTTCAACACATCACCTTATTCAATTTGGTTCTAAGATATCTAGGAAATTAAATTTGACATTTGCCTTGCTTCATGAAACAGCAATTTGCCAGATCTTCATACCAAAGACATTTGTTACTTGGACTGGAATTAATTATTATTTTCTATGTACATATTGTAACTAGAGATTATCCACAACCCAGCAGCACAATGACTTAAACCGTTACGACAATTATTGCCCACCACCCCAGACTTTTGTTGCCAAAACCTTAAAATATCTTCTCACTTCCACAAGCAAGGCTAACACCTCTCCCTGTTTGTGTTGCCTCAGGTGATCACTGACCTGGAGGAGCAGCTTACACAGCTGAGTCAGGAGAATGCCGAGTTGAACCGCCAGAACTTCTACCTGTCCAAACAGCTCGATGAAGCATCAGACGAGAGGGAGGATCAGCTGCAGCTCAGCCAGGAAGTGGATCGCCTGAGGAGGGAGGTGGCTGACCGTGAGATGCACCTCAACAACCAGAAACAGGTAACACACACACACACACACTCACAAATTAGAACAATTAAAGTACATTAGCAGCTAACCTCAGGTCCAAAGATAAGGTGGAAAGATACATTACCCTATTAAAATAGTATTATTCGGATATTGCCAGTGACATAAGAGTAACCATTTAACATCAATGCTTGACCTGGCCCTCTTTTTTATTTTTAACCTGAAATACTCATATTCACAGCCACAGAAATGTTTTTGTAACAATTTAGCCTAATAATACTTGGACCATGTGCTGTCAGTGAAAATTCGGAGAGACAACAATCACGTGGTATCACCAAAAGCTGTGAAAGATGTTCTTTTCAGTCTGTTCTTTCATTTATGCACTCAGAACATTGAGACGCTGAAGACCACATGCAGCATGTTGGAGGAGCAGGTGGTGGAGCTGGAATCCCTAAACGACGAGTTGCTGGAAAAGGAGAGGCAGTGGGAGGCTTGGAGAGGAGCTTTGGAAGATGAAAAAAGCCAAGCTGAGAGACGCACCAGGGACCTGCAGAGACTGCTGGACAATGAGAAGCAGAACAGGTAACGTTCGAGCATCTACATTGTTAAATTTGCATACTGTACATAGAAAATGATGTTGTATGCCATTATATTTATACATCAAATGTTTCACCATTATATGACTTGTTTTTTTTGCTGTTCAAAGGCTGCGTGCAGACCAACGCAGCAGTGAGTCTCGCCAGGCAGTGGAACTGGCAGTCAAAGAGCATAAAGCTGAGATACTGGCTTTACAGCAGGCTTTGAAGGAGCAAAGACTGAAGGCTGAAAGTCTGTCTGATACTGTGAGTCTGTTCTCTATGGTCTAACTTTAACTTTATCTTCAGTCCTTTGAAATAAGCATCTGGCCTTGCCACAATCAACAAATATGCTCAACACTCTTTGTTTTTGGGTTGTGTCACAAGTTAATATGGGCTCACATGTTCTCACAGCTCAATGACCTGGAGAAGAAGCACGCCATGCTGGAGATGAATGCCCGCAGCTTACAACAGAAACTGGAGACCGAGAGAGAACTGAAACAAAGGCTGATGGAGGAGGTAGAAAATGAAATACAACCAACCTCCATAACATACCTACACGTAGCTTTCATTTTATTAAATTTATTTGACGGGTTGTTCAGTATAACTCACTCATACACACTCAGACTATTTTTAGCTAAGAAATGTGCTTAAAATCCATTTTTAATTGCCTCTGTTTAAGACATCTGTTTGAAATACATATCCGCTTATGTGGGTTAATTATATTTGTGTCCACTTTGAATGTGGCTGATTTTTAAATATGATTTCCTTGTTTAAATATTTGTGTGATGGTGTTCCCCACAGCAAGGGAAGCTCCAGCAGCAGATGGACCTCCAGAAGAGCCATATTTTCCGTTTGACCCAAGGCCTGCAGGATGCCCTGGACCAAACTGACATGCTCAAGACTGAGAGGACCGATCTGGAGTACCAGCTGGAGAATATACAGGTGCTCGATGCAATGCCTCTGCAATTAAATGAAATACAGTTGTCTCCAGGGAGAAAGAGAGACCTAGTTAGATATTAAAATAGTGCAATTGATGTTGGCAAGTAACAAGGTATCTCAGTGGGACTAAGGGGATAAAGTAATCTTCATTCATGTGTTCCCAAAGAGAATTCTTTTTAAGGTTGTCTTCAGAGGTATTTCTTTCTCTGAGCTTTTGTTTTCCTTCCTGCAGGCGGTGTACTCCCACGAGAAGGTGAAGATGGAGGGGACGATCTCCCAACAGACCAAACTAATTGACTTCCTCCAGGCCAAAATGGACCAACCCACCAAAAAAAAGAAGGTATTTTGATGATAACTACATAAAAGCACATTAGATTGATAATCAGCTTCAAGGTATGCAGTGTTGTTTATGTGTAATATTAGTAATGTCAACCGTGCATATTTGAAAATGAAATTGAGTACCCTTCCCTCTATGAACAGGGTATATTTGGTCGACGGCGGGAGGATGTAGGCACCACAACTAACGGGGCGCTGGCTCCACAGCCCCAGCCGGCAGTCCCCATGCAGTACAGTGACATGAAAATGGCTTTGGAGAAGGAGCGTTCAAGGTGCGCAGAGCTGGAAGAAGCTCTGCAGAAAATGAGAATAGAGCTGCGATCCCTCAGAGAAGAAGGTAGGGACATCTCTCTTAAAGGCAGAGTCTCTTATATTTTATATCCTAATAGCATCTGTGGACGAGTTGAGTCCTGAAATGTCCAGGAGTAAGATAGCAAGTCCCTGTCAGCTTCACAAATGTTATCTGTAGTCAACACTTTAATCTGATCCTCCTCATGAAAAGGGCAAATTGTTCAAATACAACAATCCTGTATTAAATATCTGAGTCTGAGAGAAAACTGTTAGAAAACATTTTTTAAATTGTTGTCAGTGCTGAGTCAGAGACATGTTGATTTAACTGGAATCATATTTTTCCTCTAAACTCATACCACCAAAAATTGAAGTCTGCCATCTGAGAAATTACAACAGTCAGCTCAGGAAATTCTGTTTTATGCTTCATCCCTTATCTGTTCCCAGACATGTTTTAACAGAGTTACCATGGCAGCGTCTTGCTCCATTACCTGCCAGGTCCTATGAGGTTCATTTCAGAATCTCTTAGTTTTTTTTTTGGTAATGGAGCCAAATATTTCCAGCTTAATAGCTACTGATCTAATATTAGGTTGCTTTATTTGCTTCTGTTAATGCAGCAGCTCATTTCAAAGCCCAGGAACATGTGGGTCCTTCCACACCAGCCCAGGCTCGACATCAGATCCTCATGTCGGCCATTGTCAAATCCCCAGAACATCAACCCAACCCCAGCAGCCTGCTCAACCCCTCCACTCGCTGCAAGGAGACTTCTACACCTGAAGGTTAGTCTAATAAACAAACACACGGGTAAATCAAATGCAGCCCACAGCACATCAGCCTGAATTCAAACCAAGGATTTCCTGTTTTGAGGCTGTACCCTTTTCCTCACAGGAGCATTCAACCTTATGCTAACAAATGGACTCCCTGGTCACTTGTTTTGTTTATGTGGTGTGTTTTATGTGTGTTGTTTCAATGGCCAGTTTCACAAAGCAGGATTATGAAGTGAAATAAAATGGATAACTGTGCTCAGTGCATTTAAGCCTGGAACTCACTCCAAACCAGGAACACAGACTAAAGTAAAAAAGACAAACAACAAAAAACACACACACACACACTGTTTTGGGTTTTATTCACTGTGCATTTATCCAGCTAACACTGTAATCCTGCTTGGGCCTGTCTCACAAAGTGAAGCAACAGTGGATTAGCCAGGTAACATTGGTTTTAATCTAAGCTTTCCACCATCACAAAGCTAAATTACAGTTTGTATGGTGTTGATCTCCATGGAAGCTGAACCTTTGCAGCATATATCACAGCTACGTAGCCTGTTCAGTAGATCGCATCCAAAAGTGTAAACAACCCATCACCTAATAAGCTCTGTGTAAAAGGTCCAACGACAACTTGGAAAGGATAGTACAGGGACAAAAACACTGCACTCATATCAAAGTGAAAAGCTTAACAGAAAACCAAATCTCCAAATATCATCACGAGAATCATAAATAGACAGTCAGCCAGAATAAGTTAAACTTGCTTTGTGATTCAGGCTCCTAAATGTCCGTGTTCTTTTGCCTTCACTTAGCTATTGTTAGACTGCTCTCTCCTTTCTGTCTCTTTCCTCTTGCTCCTCACAGAAAAGAGGAGGGTCACGTTTGAAAGTAAGTTAGCAGTCACCACAGTGTGTCTCCTCACACACACGTATCAGCTCATCTACTGTACATGCATGCTATATTGTGCACACCCATGCTCATTATCACACTGTGCATCTGTCTTATTGTCTGTTGGCCACCTGTAACTTGGCCAAAGACTTGGTGTCCTTGTCTCTTTTTTTGCCATCATTTCTGGAGTCATAATATTGGCATATGGTAGCATAGGCAGCTTTTCACCTAGAAACATTTTATTACATCCCATGCTCATTGGCATGCGCAATCTGATTCTGATTGACTATTTTGAAATACTAGAACATTCATATATACCATTTATCTGCAATTAAAATTCATTATTCAAATTGCCCCATATGGCGTAAAAACAGGATCTCATTCAATTGCTGCTGACTACTACAGTGATTAAGCCTATAATAACAAAATATTATGGTGCCACATTTCCCTCTTTCCAGCAACTCCTATCACTGCCCACTTCTATTTCTCCTTTTGCATTGTAGAGTTTGGTCGTCGTGTGAAAGAAAGAATGCATCACAACATCCCTCATCGTTTCACTGTGGGCCTCAACATGAGGGCTGCCAAGTGTGCCGTCTGCCTGGACACTGTGCATTTTGGACGGCAGGCTGCCACTTGTCTAGGTCTGTATCCTGCTCTGTAGCTGGGCAGACTGAATGTGAAGATATTTCAGAGGACTCGTTATTGGCCAGCCTTAACAAAAATACTGGAAATATGTCTTGTAGCACAGCCATCGCATTAGTCTTCTTCACATGGTGGAATAAGATTTTCTTGTTTTGGCTGTCATCAAAATTCCCACTGTTATGAGTCATAGAAACGAAAAATGTGCAAGTTTGATGCATTTACGAGCCAACAGTGTAGAGGCAGTGTAAAAGCACACATGGTAATGTGAAAAACACAATAACCTTTCTATTGTTATTGCCACATATTGTGAAGAAATGATTTTCATTGTGAGAATCCCTACCACTCTGTGCCTTTGCTCTCTCAAACACGAGTCTTTGAAAAACTCTTAATTGTGGCATTTTAACTACCATGGGAATGAAAGGACTCGGCATTTAACAAAAATACTTCTTATTAAGCCCGAGTGAGAAATTTTGAGCCCTCTCTCTGTGTTATTGTAGAGTGCCACACCCTGTGCCACCCTAAATGCTCACCATGTCTTCCGGCCACCTGTGGTCTGCCAGCTGAGTATGCCACTCACTTTTCAGAGGCTTTGTGCCGAGAAAAGGCAAACTCACCTGCACTACAGGTCAAAGAGGCCAGTGGGCATGTTCGCTTGGAGGGATGGATGAAGCAGCCTAGGTAACTACTTTGGTCCTTTCATGCCATATTGAACATATTTTCATGCCATATTGAACATGTGCAATATGTTGCATACACAGCATTGACGCTAGTGTGTGTTTGGTTACATAGAAATGGCAAGCGTGGGCAGCAGGGCTGGGAGAGGAAATATGTGGTTCTTGATGGAACCAAAGTGTCCATCTATGACACTGAGCCCAGAGAAGGTCAGCACTTATTTTTTTGATTATTGTATTTTCATATATGATAGAACCATAAATTTTAAACTTGACAGAAAATTGCTGATCCAATCTTTAACGAGGCAGTTTTGTCATAATTGAACTATATATGCTGGCATGTAGATCAATATTGCAGAATCCAATAAAGATCAAGCTGTATTTTTCTCCAGACTGTGTAAAGGCTGAGGAGGAGTTTGAGCTCTGTCTGCCTGATGGAGAAGTGACCGTTCATGGAGCTGTTGGAGCTTCTGAGCTCATCAACACTGCCAAGTCAGGTACTGGATCAATACCAGCTAATCCTGCTACACTCAGCCTATTGTAGGATTTAAGTGTATCATCTTCTCCCCAAATTTTAAATTGAATTCATCTGTCCCGTCCATACTTTTAATCCCAAAACACAGTAAAATGTTGACAGTTCTGCTCAACTGTGATATTAAGCTGCTAGCAGAGTAGCCAATCGATCCTCCTCTTGTGTCTGTGCACAGACATCCCCTATGTGTTGAAGCTGGAGTCACATCCCCACACCACATGTTGGCCGGGCCAGTCCCTCTACTTCATGGCTCCCAGTTTCCCTGACAAGCAGCGCTGGGTGGCAGTATTGGAGTCTGTTGTGGCTGGAAGTCGTGGATCGAAAGACAAAGTGGATGCTGATGCTGTAAGTATCATATGTGGCATATTAGATGTTTCTTTTTGTTTCAAGCTTTCAAATATTAAGCTTACGTTAGTGTATCTGAGGTAACAAAAGCCCAATGCCTCCTTCATACAACGCAAGCTTGGTTATTCAGCCCATTTCAAATGGTAACTTTGGTGTGAAAATTGGGTAAAATATATTGAATGCCTCCATTAAACATCAGCCAGTGCCTTCACTTCTTTTTCTCCCCCTCCCTCTTCTTTCTCTCTCTGCATGTTCTCAACATCCACGTCGTGTATTTATTTGTTGTCATTGTCTTTGTTTATGTGGTTATACTGTGCGTGTGTATCTCCATTCAACTCGGTTGTGTGAATCATATTATAGGCAGGTGTTTCTAAAAGACAGAAGAACCTATCCCCTCTGGTTCAGGTACAGTAAGCAGCTGCACGAACGCTTGGGCTTCAGTCGACCGACCGACTGAGCATGCAGTAGCCGTACACATCTACGCATACGACAGCGATGCTCTTTAGTGCAGGTCAACACAGTCCCAGGGTCGGTGGCTGAATATGGTGTGTGGGAATAAGCTGCCCTTAAAAAAAACAGCTGCATTCACACATAAAGTTATATAGTGCATGGATGTGAACAGACTGCTGTGCACCTTTGACTTGGTGTCCTTTGCTACGTCATGCATGCTTCTGCAAAGGCCACGCACTGCTTAAACCCCCTTCACTGAAACACGACAGATGCTTAAACACACACACACCTCTCGCAATTTGTGCTTAACTTCAGTGTGCAGGCGTCTGCTGCTGGTGCTCATGTGTTTGTTGCAGTTTTAGAGGAAGATTTTCATCTCTCCTACATTATGTGCCAAATGACCCCTAAAAATAATGTTAGATTTTTTCCTGAACTGTGTGTCAGCATTTCTCCTTGATTAGTTGTATTTCCTATTCAAATATGCATTTAAAAGTTTAAAATGCAGCATTTTTGTCTGAAAGCACCAAACTGCAACTGAATATTACACCAATGTGTGAACATCTCTTTTCATAACCACGGGCAATAATATGTTTCTCTAACAGCCTCTGCTTTTTTAGAAAGGCTATACACAAGATTTTGCACGATAGCTGAAGAATTTTACTTCCATTTAACCACAAGGACATTAGTGAGGTCAGGCACTGATGTTAAACCAAATTTACTGGGAAAGTAGCACTGTGGTTTCACAGAGTTTGTGTTTGTAATAGATGATGTGGGGGAGCTGCCTTCCACGGAGATCATTACAGCCATGGAACATACAAATATGCTTATTCCATGGCCACTTGCCAATGAAATGTAAATATGTAATCAAACTAAAAATGTAAGTTGTTAATGTATAGATGTTGCTAAGATTGATCTTGCTTTCCTGTTTTAAACAGTATAAAACATAGCCCCCAAGCCTCAGATTTTCTGCTGTTTGTTAGTCAATATCTAGCTAAACAAGAAGGAGTTCACGAGCCTCGACCTGAAGTTATATAATCCTGACATGTTTTAAAACTTGTCAAGAAAAAACAGCAATGCATTGTGAATAAAACTGTATGTCCAGCAGGGATAACGTTGTGCAGCGCTCTCTCTCTCTCTTTCTCTGCCCTGTCACAGACACTCAGATGGTTGCACTCTCGATGCCTCTCTCACTTCCTGCCTCTCCACATCTCTTTACTTTCTGTTAGGTTTGGTCAGATTTCCTCCCCAGTCTGCTCAAATTCCCCCTGCAGCTTTTCAGCAGCCTCTTTTGTTCTTCCTATTGTTGGGTTATTTGGCATTCCAGATCCACTCAGATATGATACAGTTTTAAAATGATGTTGCCATGGTTCTCACTGTGAAGCTCTTTATACTTTTTTTTGTGTTTTTTTGTTAGAAGTTACACAAATACCCCGTAGCTCCAGGCGACTGGCATATTCATTTAGTACATTATAACTTAAAAGTGTTCATGTACTAAAAGTTATTCTACACATTCCAGTCATCAGAATCCAGGAGTTTTATTGACCATGGTATAAAAATATTAAATAAGACTGAGTTACTTTGTTAAACAAAATAGAATTGTGTTCATACTTAACTGTTGTTATCAAACAATACTTTGCCCAACCTAAAAATAGTGATTTGTTGTGTCTTTGGAGGAAATATGTCGATTGTCTGGATCAGACATCCCGTCAACTTAACCTAATAATGATAATGGACTCATTTGGTGTTTGTGAAGGCTTTCTGGCTGCCATCCTTGCTGGGTTAGCTTGTCTTGCTCTTAAGCAACTGATCTGCAGGAAATCATCTTAACCGGCCTCCTTCCCCTGCTCCATGTCTCTCTCTTTCTTTTTCTTGCCTCAATAGAAACTTCTGGGCAATTCTTTACTGAAGCTGGAAGGTGACGACCGTTTGGACATCAACTGTACTCTGCCGCTCACTGACCAGGTACAAAGATAAAAACTTGCAGCAAACAGAGATACAGGAATCTAAATAATCATCTTTCCTCTGACTGCTATACCACCCTACTGCATGTTTCACTTTTTTAATTCCTCCATCTTCCACTCAGATCGTCTTGGTTGGCTCTGAGGAGGGTTTGTATGCACTGAACGTCATAAAGAACTCTTTGACCCACATCCCTGGCCTGACCTCCGTCTTCCAGATCCAGATCCTGAAGGAGCTTGACAAGCTGCTGATGATTACTGGTCAGTAAATGGAGGCCATTTAAGTAACATTACAAGTCATTGATTCTTATATTAATTTCTCATTTTATCATTTCAGTAAGGTTTTCACTATATTGCCAGATAATTGATTTCACATTTGTGTTTCTCTGCAATTAATGATTATTCTAGACACACAGCTGCTTATCCTTCTAAATCTGATAACCCTTAACTGTACTTATACATTATGACTTAGTCTTTTAACAACTGTCACATCATGTACCAGGGAATAATTGTGTATGAATGCACTGAAGTAAGCAACAGATTGCTTGTATATATCATTGTACATTTGATGTGTCATTCAGGGGAGGAGAGGGCTCTGTGTCTGGTGGAAATCAAGAAGGTGAAACAGTCTTTGTCACAGTCCCATCTCCCAGCTCAGCCTGACCTCAACCCCTTCATCTTTGAGACAGTGAAGGGATGCCATCTCTTCTCCTCTGGAAAGGTGAACCAGGTTGCTGTTGCTTACACCAAACAAAATCCCTCTAGACTGTGATTCAGTCAGAGTTAATGAGCTCACATCACATCACAGTAATAGCATTGCAGTGTGCTGTCTGATTGCCGATATTTACCGCTGTCCTGATTGCAGAGTTGTTCTTTCTTTACAGATTGATAATGGGACCTGTATCTGTGCTGCTATGCCCAATAAGATTACAATTCTGCGACATAATGAAAGCCTCAACAAGTTCTGCATCAGAAAGGTGAATGAGCCTTAAATGTGAACAGCTAATAGATGATGTTATAAGGGACAGTGTTGTAGCAGGGTTGATGTTCTGTTTTGCTTTAGGGAGTAATGCGTTTGAAAAACTGGCACAGTCACAGTTACAAAGTTTTGTTTGTATTTGCAGGAAATTGAAACATCCGAGCCCTGCAGCTGTATCCACTTCACTGGCTACAGTATCATCATCGGCACCAACAAGTTCTATGAGATTGAGATGAAGCAGTATGTGCTGGAAGGTAGGTCAAACCCTCTACTGTTAGTATTTTTTTTTCCCAATATTCTTTCTTGGCAACCCAAAGTCTGCACGAGTGTGATTCTGTCGCTGTGTGGCTTCAGCATTCACACCTGAACGAGCTCACTGATCCTGACGATCCTTTTCCTGCAGAGTTCCTGGATAAAAACGATGTGACGCTAGCTTCAGCTGTCTTCGCCGCGTCCTCCCACAGCTTTCCCATCTCCATCATCCAGGTCACGACGGCTCCACAGAAGGATGAATACCTGCTCTGTTTCCATGGTTAGATATTTATCTGTGTGGGCCTACATGTACAGTACATTGTGTATGCACCGGTGCACATCCACCTGTGGAGAAGCCAACATTTAACAGTTGGTGTGAGAATCTGTAATCAGTGAATAGTTTTTGTTGCCGTGCAATTTCTGTTTAGTTCTACTAGAACAGTTTTTATCTGTGTTTACAAGAAGGTAGGTTTGAATGATGGGTGAAATCTTTCTTCCAGAGTTTGGTGTGTTTGTGGATTCATACGGCCGCAGGAGTAGAACTGATGACATCAAATGGAGCCGGCTGCCTCTCTCATTTGGTTAGTGTAAATCTGCATCTTTTAGTGATACATACTATTTGTGTAATATATTGTATAGTTGTTTATTTGTCAACATATAAAATGATTTTGAGTGGTATTTTGGTATTTCAGCCTATAGAGAGCCCTACCTGTTTGTGACATATTTCAACTCACTGGACGTAATTGAGATTCAGGGGCATGCTGCTCTTGGGTAAGATTGTTTTCTTCTTTTTTTATCACATTTCTAAGGCTCTATTACTGCCATGACTCAGGAGACACTTTGAGAAAAGTCATCCATTTCAGTCACTGTCTGTTGAAATTGTCTGATTTTCTTCTCTCTTTCCAGGCCTCACTCATACGCACACCTGGATATCCCAAACCCACGTTACCTTGGCCCAGCTATCTCCTCTGGGGCCATATACCTGGCCTCGTCCTACCAGAACAAACTCCGGGTCATTTGCTGCAAAGGAAACCTGGTCCAGAGCCAAGAAGGTGGAGATCTGCAGCGTAACGGCTCCGGACGCAGGTGAGGACAAAGACTATTTGCTTAATCTGCCCGAGCTCACAGTCACCTTCTTTGTGTATAATTCAATTGGGTGTTATGTTGGTGACATGTTTGATCCACAAGGTGCCTTTAAATTTCATTTTATTTTTATTTATGCTGTTTCATGTATAATTTATTTTGTTATTGACTGAAATGCGTATAAGGCACTGAGTATCAAGAACTGTCAAGTTCTGAAAGCTAGATTGATTGTGTGGCCACATTTGTAATGTTGTTGTTATACTTATTCTTTGACCGAAGATAGATAGAGATAAATCATTTTCATTCCTTCATTTCTTCATTCAAGGTATATAAATTCGATGGTAAATAATAATAATTCTGTAGATAGATAATCAATCTTGAGATAAAAG
>OMNN01024265.1:35634-46834 GCA_900302755.1 Chromis chromis
TTTATTTATTTGAGCACACTACTGATTGACTGTAGATTTCTAAGCACACTGCACTCTTTTATCCAGAGTACACTGCTGTTGTGGACAGGTCACTGGGTATAGCTGGCACTGAAGGGCACAGGTTGGCATCCACTGGTGGTGATGGGCAAAATCTGGCTTTAATGACTGATCTGGTTATAAAACCGAAAAGTAACACCTTAATTTTGTTTTTTCTGCAGGCGGAGGAGTTCATTTTTTATCTGTAATAAATCTTAAGATTTGTCCTTTTTTATTTATTCTGTTAAAGTTGCTTTGAAGAATGCCTCCTGTCAATTGTAGAAAGAAAAATGTTGAATAAAGCCTGATTTCTTTTATGTCCCGAGACTGGTCTATTACAATTTGAAGCTCACTAACAACTGCGCTTTGCAAGCCTGTCAGCTTTGTTCTTCAGTTATTGTTGTCAGCCACTGACTCTACTCTCATTTAGCAAACTAAATGGAGTTGATGGGTTCAGTCTCTTCTAATTACATATTGTAATGTGCTGTTTGTTAGCTTACTGAATAAGCTTGATTGCGAGTCCATCTATTTCACCACATCCTCTGAGCGATCTGACTCCCACGGTGCCAAGCAAAGCCCATGACCTGAAACACAGAATAACTTATCTTTTGACCAATGCTCCGTGCCCGTCTTTATTCCCCGGTTCCTCCCAACAGTCCTAACAAGCGTGGGCCTCCTTCCTACAATGAGCACATCTCTAAAAGGCTGGCAGCCAATCCTCTGGTCCATGGAGATCCTGGTACACCTCACCGCTACCGAGAGGCTCGCACAGAGTTTAGGCGGGACAAGTCCCCCAGCCGTCCACTAGAGAGGGAGAAGTCTCCTGGCAGAATGCTGGAGAGCCGGATAGTGGGATCCCCTGGCAGGGCCTTGGCTGACCCCCGGTTAGAGCGTTCCCCGGGCAGAGCCATGGCAGACCCTCGCATGGACCGCTCCCCTGGCCGGATGATGGACGTTCGTAGGGAGAGGTCCCCTGGACGATTCGAAGAGCGCCAAAGGCTTCATACTGGCTCTGGACGCACGCCCATAAACCCTGTCAACAAGGTTTGTCAATAATTTCTCCTGATGCCTGCTATTTATAACCCCACAGTTGTTGTCTGCAGCTGAATGCACTACAGTTACAACTTAATTACAATGATAGTAGTATTTTTAGGCATGCTAGCAATGTGGAGCTATCTCAACAACTTCTGTGATCCCTGACTGTACATGTGGTGCTCCCCGCTATTTTTATTTTTAGTGACATGCATTGCCAACTATTAGATGAAACTATAGTGGATAGATTGGCTTAGTTCAGACTTTGATGGGTCACGGATGATTGATCCAAAGGTACCGGTATCTAGCGCCACCATCAGGTTGACATTTCTAGTTTTTAGTGGAATATCTTGACAATTTATTGGATGGATTGCTGGGAAATTAGCTACAGATCTTTAAGGAAGATACCTGACTTCTTTCATCTTGCAATATCATCCAGTTCTTTGGTTTGTAACTATCATTTTCATCAACCTGAGCTGTACTGAGCTAATTAGATGGTAGCAACAGGTTAAACTAAACTACTTGTTAACCATCAGCATGTTAGCGCTATGAGTTAACAAGCAGAGAAAAGTATACATGGATGTAGATTCTTTGTCTAGTTGTTATATTAGTGACTTTCAATTGACGTATCACAAGTCGCTGCAGTTGTCTAAATGATACTTGTTACTTGTGTGTGTATTAACTTGACTTTATGTGACTTTTTCCTACAGGTGTGGGACCAATCATCTGTTTGAGTCACATACCCATTATGGACAGAGAAAGTCATCTTTGGAACGTGAACGGAAGGAGCAGAGAACCAGTGAGAATGTCACCAACTCATGATGAAACACTGCCACACATCTATTTTGCCTGAAATCAAAACTGAAAAAACCCACAGAGGAAAACATCCGTAGCTGTCAGAACATAGAGCGAGAACTAGGGAAATAAAGAGATGTCATTAGAATCAGGTTATCTTTTTCAATAAAGGTCAACAAAACGCCATATTTAACAACTTGAGCAGGGTTTTTTCCAATGTATTTGAGCATGTATTCTCTCCTCTGAGAAGGGATTAGTAGTTAGATATGATTTGTTCTTCTACAAAGAAAACCTGAGATATGAGATCTCAACTTATGACTTGACTTGGTGGGTTTTTGCTAGCTTCAGTTAGCTCCAGACAGCAGTGACGACACTAGATAAGCACAGCCGTAGCAACTTTATCTTGCAAGTCATGCCTAGATGATTACAAAGTCAACAGTGGCAGAGGTTCACCCAGAATAACATTAACACAACTGGCTCCTTTCCACACTCAGCTCCGTCCACAGTAGCTATAGATCAGGGCAGATGTGTAGCAGGTCACCTATTGTACATCTAGTCGTACTTCTGGCTCCAGCCCTGCGCTCACATGTCAACACACAATCAGTATCGGCTAATTACAATCATTTTCAGCTCGGTCGTCTGTCGAGACTTTTGATCAGTTATGCTGGCAGGACTTGGCTGGAGCACAAAATAACTGAATAAATATAATAATTAAATGAGCCCTCCCCGAACAATCCGCCCTGTAGAACCACACAACAGATGATTGTCTGCCCTCAAATAGGTCGACACTAAAACTGCACTACCCACAATCCCCAGCAGCAATGGAGCAGGACCTTTCTAATCCTCCAGAACGCTATCTGACTGTAAATAGACGAGACATAATTTTATATATATTGAGAAGGAATTTCAAGGCTGGATAAGCCATGTCTATTTTTGTTAAAGAAAAAAGTGATAACGTGTCCTCTTGAATGTCCGACGAGTATTCTTTTAATATGTCCAAACGTCCTTTATCAAGTGAGTGATTGTATCTGGATCAAACTCGTGTATGCACTTCCATGTGTCAAAGGCAAAACCTCAGTGCTGAATTAAATGACGGGAGGGGGGAAAAAAGATCATGTTTGAAGCTTACAACATAGTACTTGAGCATTTCTTTTTGTACAATATCCCTTATTATTGTATATAACCCAAAGTTGTTTAAGGTGAAGATGAAAATAATCTTTGTTTTTTTTTCTCCCTGATTCGTAAATGGCATGGATATGTATATCTGAAATGAAACGGAGTGTTGTCTTCTGCTTCTGCCTCATTTGGGTTATATTTTTATCACACAATTTAACAACGAAGCACGTGAATTATATCTCCTTTGTTTTAGCTATTACCTATTCGCACAGTGAATTCATGATATAATTGCTAAATCTTTTTCCTTTTATTAATGCACTCTTGGCAAGTTAAAACCTCCAGTCCATTATGAAAATACGCTAAAATCCATTCAAATTTATGCGTTTCACTCGGCTGATTTTATTCCTGTATATCATCATTTGATCTATAGAAATAGAATATTTTCGTGGTTTTTAGTAATGTTTTCTGAATGTAAGCAGATGCGATGCCACACTTTAACTTGCCCAGTGTGTTTGTCAGCAGTAAGGCACCTGTTAAGAAGACATTTCTTCAATTTTGACTCTACTATGGTTCTTTTAAGACATTAAAAAAAAACGTCCTGAATGTATTTAAGCCAAGAAGATTGGAGCTGATTCTCTGGTTTTGATCAAAAAGCACCCGATGCTTCAGATTGCACACATTTTCAGCTGGCCTCTATAGGACTCTGTACAAAAGGGTTTTCCATCCTGTTTGATTTTATTTTTATATTCTTTTTAAAATGGATTTGCTTTCACATGATCCTGAATCATAATGCTGTAACGCTGGATATGATATTGATGTCTGCTAACAAATGATTTATTAGCGTTCCCTGTAGAGATTTTGTCACAGAATATTAAATATTATAATCATTGTCTTTCACTTCGAATTTGCCTCCTTATTGTGTGCTGGTTTAGATGTTATGAACCGCAGATAAAGAACTCTGTTATTCTCTCTACACGGTAGAGAAAAAAGAAGAAAATTGTCCTTTTTGAGACCATTTTCCCTCTTATCTTGTGCTTCTAGACTCTTTAAGACTGCCAGTGAATTGGCCATTTGTCCATGTCCATTGTGTTAGAAGAGGTTAGTCTATTTATAGGCGTCTGATCGCAGCGCTCAGCCAATGAGACAATAGCCTGCCATTCCAGTAGCTGTAGCGGCTGCTCAGGGCCGAAGCAGGGAAGTTTTCAACAGTAGCATCTGCCTCAGTTAACAATAACGCGTCTAATTCTGACCTCCTTGCTGTGACATGACACCGATGACATGTGCTCTCAGTTCATCCACAGTAAAGGGTGTAAGGAGGCTTTCAGCGCCTCTCTTTATATAGATCACACACACCTGTGGCCTCACCTCCTCACCTCGGCCCATTCAACTCATTTTCACACACTGTCACTTTTCTCGACCTGGGAGCCACAAGTCACGCCGGATGACTCGTTAATGGTGCGGAGACATGGCACATTGTAAGGATGTGTTCGGTGTCACACTTCACTATGTCACACCTACTGCTGTTGACATCCCTGAGCTTAGTTTCACAAGCGCTGTAATGCCAGCAGAAGATTGAAGGACATGATTTGAAGCTGTTGCTCCCTTCGCCTGTATACGGTTTCCTCTCATTATCGGTATTAAGAGTTTAACAACGCCATGTTTTCCCCCATGGTTATGTTTCATGGACGGAGTAGCTGTAATATTTTCTTTATAACAACACTTGTTAGCTCCGGTAAAAATGGGAACGGGGTAGAGAAAATCCAACACTTCATCAGCAAGTGCATTTACCTTTTTATAATAAGTGTAAATCAGGTGTAGAATGGTTTTGTCAGGGATGAATGTGAATAAATGAGGACAAGAAATCATTTAATATCAAATCAAGATTTAATAAAGATTTTATTAGCGAGAGCAGATGAACTCAAGCTCCACGCTCTGGTTGCTTCACTACACCAGGATGTTGGCTTTGATACCTGGTTTTCTGAGCGTAAATTATGACTCAGAAATACACTCACCTCTGAAATGTTGTGTTTCTGTCATCTTTTGAACTAGTGTTTTTTCCTCTTTGGATTAAGTACAACATATAGTATATACTGTATAAACAAACAATCTTTCATAGTAATAACAAACAGAGCATAATTTCTTGTTTTTCTACAGCCTTTATTTTTTAATCTAAGAGCCTGTTTAAAGGTAAAGGTTTCCAAGTTAATCTTTTATTGAGAGGTACTGCTGCAGTGGAGGTATTTATCAGTCTATATAAGCCCTGTTTATTTAATAATAACTTTTAATTCTGTATTTACAAAATGTACACCTATATGATTACGAATCACATACCACTGATTATTCGTAATGTTTTTGGCTCCACTTCAACTATCAGCTTCCGCTTTGCTCAATTTTAACTTTTGAAAACAACACAGAAGATGAACCTGAATGATCCGCATCAAACATGGTCCACATATTCTGTTTTGAAATCCCCAGGGGGAGTCTAATGAGTTTTCTGATCATAAATTGTTTTGTCTCTTTATTCCAATGTCAGTGGAAGTCTATTCGATTTTCAGTAAAAAAAAAAAAACGGCACAATTTGTCTTTTATATACAAAGAAAAACCCGGACAATAGACCAACCAATTTCATGTTCTGCCTTTTGTTCCTGAATTTACATCACATCCAGTCACTTAAAACCATTGCTGTCTAACATTTAGACAGTCAAGACAATGGTCTGTGGACAGATTAAGTGCTTTAACCTTCAGCATGCTCTTGATATTCTAGACCAGTTATTCCACTCTCTTTGTCCGATGTCTATCGTGACCACACAGGGAGAGAGTGGCAGCTACTGAGATGTGTGTGTGTGTACGATACTGTATGTGCTGTATGAAGCATCATTTACCTGTCACTTCCTAAAGAGGACATAGTTTATAAATATCATCCAGTGGAGCTGAGGGTTGGGGCTACAAAAGGCCACCCACAATCTTCCCATTGTTCACTGGCATCATTGTTGGTCTGACCTCCCAGCTGCTCAGCCATGGTAAGTCAGTGTGTGTGTGTGTGTGCCGTTGGTTTGTGCGAGGACAGGTGTGGGTTGTTGGCTTGGAGGATGCTGCTTTTGTTTTGGATGGATGAATATATTAGATAACTAATATTTTCTGTGATGATGTATAAAATTCACTGAATACCAAGTAAATACCAAGTAAGTCTCAGCAGATTAAGATCTTCAACTTGAATATAACTTATGTTGTCACTTGTGTTGCTGTACAAAAGCTATTTTCACTCATTACAGCACTGTTTCCTCTTATTAAACCACATAATCTGCTTTATTGCCATCGTTTGTCACGTAGCTTCACCTTAACTAGCATATCGTTTCTGCATCATCTCTCCTCCTTCCTTCACGCTACAAAAAAAGGCCCCCAAGAAAGCCAAGAAGAGGACAGCAGAGGGAGCCAACTCCAACGTGTTCTCCATGTTCGAGCAGGCACAGATCCAGGAATTCAAAGAGGTGAAAGCGGCTGAACCAATTTTTATTTCACTGATTTGCATTTGGCTGAGAATGACATCACAAAATGTGGAAATGGTGTAAGAATATGCAAACCAGCGCTCCATGCGATCCAAGTGTTTCTGCATTGAAAATATAAAAGCAACACACACAATGAGGTCTCCGCTTTCCCTCCATGCCTTTTCCTTTTCCATTGTTCATTGTTGCAGTATGGCCACCTGTCTATTTCCCTGTCGCTGGCTTGACAGCAGCGAGGCTCATGGTATGTTGGTATGAGGGTCAGCGGTGAGACATCCAGACTGTGTCATCAGTGATTAGGCTGCAGATGAACTGCTGGGCATGCCCTGGATGCCACACTGAATCCGAGAGGGCTTGTGCGTTATAAATACTTAGCAGTATTCATCTATAAAGACGGCACATAAAATATTCAAGGGGGAGAAAGGAGAACTTTAAAATATGAGTTCTGAATGGGCTCAGAACATGTGGTTTCAAGCACGAGTGTCATTCATGTGTCTTTATCTTCAGGCCTTCACCATCATGGACCAGAACAGAGACGGCTTCATCGACAAGAATGATCTGAGGGACACCTTTGCTGCTCTAGGTGCTCTCACATCCCTCGCATTCAGTCTTATAAGATGTTGTGTTATTTTTACGGCCTTCAGTGTGGTGACTGTGAGGATTAATCATGAGCTGAAATGCAAAACAGCAAATCACCAGCACTCAAAGTCCATATTTTCCTTCATGTGCCACATCTGAGTCCACTCAGTCTGCTCGTGCCATATGTTCACGTTGAATATTTGCTGCCGCAGGACGTCTGAACGTGAAGCAGGAAGAGATAGATGACATGCTCAAAGAGGCTCCCGGCCCCGTCAACTTCACCGTCTTCCTCACCATGTTCGGCGAGAAGCTGAAAGGTGAGAAGACGTCGGCCGAAGATGCTAATTTAAGCAGAGAAATTACATCTGAGTCATGCAAACAGACCATTAATCTAAATGTGTTTGTGTGAAATGTGTAATGGCTGTTTTAATGCGTCCAGGCGCTGATCCGGAGGAGACCATCCTCAACGCTTTTAAAGTCTTTGACCCTGAGGGAAAAGGGGTGCTGAGGAAGGACTAGTAAGTGCTTTAACACACTTCCTCACATCATATCAATTTGCAATATGCAAATTGGCTGGAAGCATGGCTGAGCTTTCACTCACAATTTATGACTCAGTGCGACTGCGATCATTCATCCCAGTACAACTTCACAATGAGTAAAGGCCATTATGACCCGAACATTTCCTCCTGGTGTGAACTCGTCATCTCATACCCTGCTTTTTTTCTCTCTCTCTCTCTCCAGTGTAACACAGATGCTCACAACACAAGCCGACCGATTCTCAGCCGAAGAGGTACATTGCAGCCTTTTTATACTAATTATTATAATTACAGCAGATTGCTCTGAGCGTGTGGGTGTCCAAAAATAAATAAATACAAGCATGAACGTCATGGTGACGACCACCTTTTTACATCCACGTCAGACACATGCAAAGCAAAAAACAAATGTGTGAATCATCATTACACTCCTCTATGCAAACTGAGCTGTTTTTTTTAGTGCAGTGATGGTAATATGTGCCTTTTTTTGTTGGATAGATGGAGCAGATGTTTGCTGCCTTCCCCCCAGATGTGGCAGGAAACCTGGACTACAAGAACCTGGTTCATATCATCACTCACGGAGAGGAAAAGGACCAGGAGTAAACCTTTTTGTCAATGTATTCATCAGATAGAAAGTCAGTCTCTTTACCTTTTAAATGACTCAAACCTGACCCGCTGCCCGTGAAGGAGATATGGACTATTTACTCAACGTTTATGTCGGCTTCAGTGTTTCTGTGCAGTGCTCTTTCTCTCAAGACCACAGAAGGATCAGAAGTGTTCCCAAAAAATGGACATTTGACAGCATCAGCATAGTGAGCTGTCTTGCTCTCTTCCTGCTTTATCCACAGTACATTCACACACTCACCTGAGACTGAGTACATTATTTTTCCTTATCATTTTATACACTGAAAACTACTCGCCTGTTTTTGTCAAATCCACTTGTTCGGTCTGTGCATGTCAGTCTAATAAAAAGTTTTTGAAGACAGCCACCGGCCTGTTTTTTTGTTTGAGGAGTATAAGGAGGGAAGAAGCTATATTCATGTGAATGGTGCTCATGTGTTTATAGGATCACAGGATTACTGCTTGAATGCATCACTATACCAGATATTCCATGTTAGTTAGTGAACTTGAGAATAGTGGATGCAGCTTTGGTGACCCTCTAAAACCCCCCAGAGCTCAGTCTAAACCTCACTTGCACCGGTGTGTCTGTTGTGTGCACATGAAAACGTTTGGCTACTGAAACAAAGGGCTTTAGTGAGACAAAGCCCCGTTGTTATTTTAGTGCTGTGCTGATGTGAGGAGGGTAACGCTATACTGTGGAGGCCAGGCGGCACGCTCAGCAAAGGAAGCCACCCGGTGATCCTCGGCGCCCTCACCTACCCCTGCTTGTCAGACCTTGGCTGGGGGGGTAAGGCGGGGCGAGAAAATCCCTGGTTGTTCCAGCTGGAGCGTCCAACAAACTCCACACTAAAAGCGCTGTGTGGTGCAGAGTAGAAGAGCTACGTGGGGAATGGTGAGCGATGAGTGTCTGGATCAGCTTGGGTATTCGGGCGGGTATCATGTGTCCTGCTTTAACTGTCTCTAAGTACAGACTGTAGCCACTGAGCGAGGGGAGACTTAGGCGCATTTTTCATTCAACCCCCTGCATGTAATCTACACTGCAAGTCCAGCAACAAAAGGTAGACAAAGTTAGTAACAAGAGGACAACATAATGGAGCCAATCTGTGAGTGGAGACCAAAACAGAGCTAAAAATACAGTGAATACTGGACTGAAATTCATCATCGCAAATGAATGCTGATGTCACACTGTGTCTGCAGGGTGTGTAAACTGGGAATAAGTTGCTAATGTATTTGCTAACATTAACTGTACAAGGTGATAATATGCCAGATGTTGTGTTTTCAGATTCTCATGCTTTGCCCCCAAATGTGCAAGAAAAATATGTTAATTAATGCACCTTTAACATTTATGTACTCACATCAGATGCAGCAGAATATCTTAGTGTGCCTTATGCAATTTTTTAGCCCGTGTTTTGCCCCAAATTCTTTATATTTGATATAAAAAATCTGCCTGTAGGCTAATTCTGAATTCAAAAAATAATGCATTATAAGCTACATGCATTGAAAGCACCAGAGTGTCGTTGTTTACCATCAGAAGTTTTGTAGCAGTCTGCTTATAAAATGAGATTTTACTTGATTTTTGACAACATTACAAGACTAGTCCACAAAAAGGAACCATGAACAATGATGTCTTCTTGCATTATCTCCTCTAAAAGGCCACTGATAGCAGGAGTCAGCTGATCTAAAGTCCCTTGAACCACAATGCACCCTTTTCTAAGGCAACTGCATTTCTCAAATCGGACTACAGCCCAGAAAAAGACAGGGAAAGTCAGATAATGTATTCTGATAGGTGGACCAAGCTCGTTTTATCTTCCATATAAAGAATAGAAACATATAAATATGTCTTGAACGAAGCTTTGTCTTTAAGGGACGCCACCAAAAATTGGGATATACAGTGCAGTACATTCATAAGCAGCAAAGGCTTAGATTATAGGAGATTTAAAACACTAGCACAGACGTTTCACATTATAAGGCTGAAATAATCAAATATGTAACACTATACAGTCAGTATATAGTTGCATAAAGTTCTGAACTGTATGTGATTTGAAAATAATACCGTAAGAGTGAAAGGAGACATCATATTTTTTGGTTATCTGACTCAAAGGCAGCTATGTATGACCTGAAGATAACTGAACTCCACTGACAGGCAGACATATTGTAAATAATTCCTGTTAGGTAGATACCTGATTTTTTAGAGATGTGTGGTTTGTCAAACCGTTCTTGCTTCAAGAACATGATGAAATGATGTTTGCTTGATGATGATGATGATGATGATGGTGACAAAGTCTGTTAAAGCTTTGAATATTATGAAATTCTCTGATGTGTGGAAAACCACATAGGAGTATGTGGATCATACTTCTCTTCTTTCAATCTTCATGCTTTTTTGCAGGGAGAACATCCTGTAACTTCCTCTTCATGAAAGTGTGCAGTTTGATGTCAGGGTCACAAACACGCATCAAATATCACATCTCAACTCTACTGATACCAGTTTTCCACATGTACACAAATATGTGAATTTACCTGTGGTTGAAGGTAAAGGTGGACTTCAGCCACAACATTATGACCACTGACAGGTGAAGTGAATAACATTGATCATATTGGTACTATGTGGTGTTCTGCTGGAAAACCTTGGATTTTGACATCCGTATTGATGAGACTTAGACACCCAAATAAACATAGTCCCAGAACAAGCACACTCCCTCATGCAAATGACAATCCCAAATGTCACTGGCCTACCCCTGCAGGAAAATGCACCCCACCACATGGCAAAAACATCAATCAGGAACATCTGGAGGAACATGACAATGGCCCAAGATGTTGATTTGCCCTCCAAACTTCCTAGACCCCATTCTGATCAAGCATCAACAGGATGCAGTGGAACAATTGACAGAGGCCCCACTGCACAAGCCAGAGTACCCAAAGGATCCACTGCCAACGTCCTGGTGCCAGACCCCATAGGACACCCTGAGAGGTCCTCTTGTCCATGCC
>OMNN01024266.1:0-26285 GCA_900302755.1 Chromis chromis
CACCCACAGTGAGTCTCCCCCTGCTGCTGATTAGAAGACCAGCATAGCTCTTCATGAATGGAGATGGGAATACTGGGCTCCAGCCAGCCTCAACATCATGCAGTGATAATGACTCCAGCACAATGAGTCAGGCTCGCTCGCTGCTGGAGACAGTGAGAATTTATCCTGTACAAGTAAAGGCATCTGTGAGGTTTCTTTTGAGAGGTTCATGAAGCCAGGTTGTTGTGTGCCTGAAATATATGCAAGCCCAAAATCTCAACCAGCGGATCAGCAGATGGTCATGATTGACTGGGCTGGATGTGTGTTGGTCTATCAGGTCAGGTACTGTGGTTTTGTGTCAAAAGATAATCATTAGGAAACCTCCCCAGAGCTAAAATCAGTACACACAGTCTTATTGATGGGCTGCCCTTGACACGATCAAACAGCCTTCTGCCCCAAATGTGTGAGGGAATAACATAAATCTACCAGATGTAGGAGGAACAGACATAGTTCAGCTTTGTTAAAGCTAGATTCGTGTTCAGATTCCACAGTAGAGACACACATTGCTGCATGCTTTTGCCAAATTTGGGGAAGATTAAAGCAAATTGCAATCCCTGCGCTGGTCTCCCTGGTTGTGGTCTCAGGTCACCCACCACCTAACCCCGCCATCCGTAAGCTTCAGTGCTGATTAAGCAACCATGACATCAGCCTGTGAGCACACTCACACATTCATATGGTGTACAGACGAGGGGAGATGATGTCATACCCTACCAACCGGCCCTGGCAGCGAGAAGGCCCACCCAGATGAGATTTACTAGCAAGATCAGGATGCCGATCATTAAATGAGACAAATGCTTCCATGCCATAAACGCCTTCTCAGAGCTCACCCACGGTAGCTGTATTTCAGTGGGTCAGGGAAGACTGTTTGCTGCAAGTGTCAGCGTCTCCAGGATGTACAGCTTTTCATGTATAAATATATGCATTACCCCAACGCTAAAAGCTCAAGGGGTCACATGAGGTAGGCTGTTGAAATAACCAAAGGAATATGTAGAATTAGGTGGCTTGAGACCCAGCATTAGACATATGGAGATGATAACAGAGGACCGGGCTGTTGAATGCATCACAAAGCTGATCCTAGCCTCCTGTGTGGCACAGAAGTTGCGTCTGGTAATGAGCCCATCTCCTTTCTAAAGTCTCCCTGCAATCAAGGGTCCTCTGGTATAAACATTAATTTAGTTTTTCTCACTTCCTCTCACTTATCCTAAATCACTCAAAACAACTGCCTGAGGATACAGCTCTGCGAACACTGGGATTAATCTTGGAATGTGGCTCAACAAATGTTAATTGAAGCAAAAATGTGCAATTTTACTTCACAGAAGCTGCCGAAAAAGCTCCCACCTGAAGATAGAGGAACAGACGCTCCCCTCTGTTCGGTGTGGTTATCTTATCATTCGGATTCAGATTAGCATCAACCAAAACCAAGATCTTTACAGTCGTTTTGAAAAAATGTGTTTTCTCTCTCTTTTGGCAGCCCAAGATACATTAAAATGGAAGAGAGAACTAACAGGCTTATCTGGCTGTCAGGTGAGTCTTATCAATCCAAAGCTCTGAAGCTTTCAACTGACTGCGAGCGTGCTTTCTCCTGCTCGGCCCTTTTAATGGTAGTCTGAGGGCAGAGCTCCTCTCTCCTGTGTCGGTTTACACAGCAGCAGTTTGCAGGAAGAGGCCAAACACCTCCAGGCGAGGATTTATAGACTTTCTATAAATCCACAGAAATAGATAAACGAATCCCAGCAAAATCAGACAGCAATGAATGTGATGTCCAGTTAGCTGAGTAATATCCTGCCTGGCACGTAGCAAACACATTGGACCAAGGCCTTTTAGAAAGGCTCTTTGTTCCAACAAGGTGTTCAACAAGCCTTTTGTTCTTGCATAGTGTCTGGCCTTGGATGCAGAATATCAAATGGAGCATTATTTGTGTGCTGACTGCTGACAGCCCAAGGCTGCACACACATCTTCACTGCACCAATCCCCAGCCAATTAGGTAAGGCCAAATGCATTCATGTAACATCTGTGAATACAATGTGTTGTCACAGAAAAGAAAAGATTCCCTACAAAAACTGATGTCGCCTTATGCAACTGACGTGTCATATTCGTATCTTAATGCACATTCAAAGAGCTCCTGTCAGAGGAAAAAAGAAAAAAATGCATTTCTGTAAATAAAATCCTAAATTCTACCCGCAGGTTGTAAACCTGTTTTGTCACGGTCTCCTCAGAACTCTTTTCAAACGGTCTGTGGACTGAGGTGGAAAACAAGGGATTAGGGCATCCTCTGGAGAATAGCTTGAATAACGGGGGATCATTTGAAGCACAGGGGAAGAAAGGGATTCTGAGAGGTAAACGGGGAGGAAAGCATTGCAAAGGTAAGGATGGTGTTGGAAAAAAATAAATTAGGTGGAATAGTGAGTAAGAGAAAGGTGCAGAAGAAAGAGAAAGAAAGCGACAGTGAAAGGGAGAGCAGCAGGGTGTATAGCCAAGTCCTCTCTTCGATCAGTGGGCCTGGCTCTGTGCCAGTGAAGCGCTGTCCATGAGGAGGTAAATCATTTTCTGCCTGAGAAAGAAACAGGAAAAAATGATTGGTGGGGCTATGCCACAGCCAGCTTGGAATTGCTTTATTCCCAAAGATGGGAATCCCCAGTCGGCCAAGAATAAATGGAACAGTTGGCGCCAAAAAGTGAGAAAACTCATCAATATTCAAGAAAGCCTGATTTGGTGCTGCAGTACATCAGGCTAAACAACAGAATTCCAAGCACTGGCTTGTATCAACACAGAGGTAAAAGAAACTTCTTTGTTAATTTTGCTCTGATTCTGTGAAATATCAAGGGGGCTATATTAATCAGATCTGTCTCCTGTGCCTTTGGACATCAGATCAAGAGGAAAAGGCTCATGCCAACAGACCCTCACTTCCCCAAGAGCAGCGCAAAGAAGGTGCTCTGTGCCAGTAAGGTTAACCCCTTAATGATGGAGGAGGGAATATTCCTGGCACAGAAACATGCAGGATTTTGCTTTTCTGTTTAATGTCCTGCCCATAAAGCGCTGCGTCTCCAGACACCCTGCACCCACCACCCCAGTCACACACCCACTAATTCGCCCCATCCCCACACATAAAGGCCACAAAACCCTCTTGCCAAGCTATGGGCTTAAGGAGGGCTTAAGAGGAAGGCATTTTGTGGGCTATAATGGTATTTACAGTTCACTTTATTGTTCCTTCCAGTATTCAGAATCACATCTTGCTAATGTGGTCTTAACTAGCTTGAACATTAGGCCATGAAGAGGTGAACAAAGCACAAGGCTTTAGCTCTGCAGGACCTATTTGTCAGTCAATGAGATAAACAGGCCAATTTAAGGCCCCTTGAGGAATGAATTGGAAATACCTGCAATGAGAGTCAAAAGGTCATTGAAGGAAAATCTCTTGCAATTGACACTAACTTGTTTACATGAGGCTCCAGAATGCTGTGACGGTACATGCAAGTGGGGAAAAAAGCTCAGCGATTATGTCAAAATACACTCAGGCTGCCAAAGTAAAAGTCTCGGAAGAAAATTCACTTTTTCAGCTGATGTGTGACAGATGATAATGAAGACATGTTCCTCTCTGCTCCACAGACTGCAGCCTTCCCCACCTCTGGCACTGCTGACAAAGATTAACAGCTGCTTTCATCTCTTCCAGTGCATTTTCACTCTGCTCCTCAGACACTGCTCCAGGTATTCTGCTGCACTCCTCTCCGAGGCTGCCGAGAATCTGGAATAACCTCCCGTTCTCAATACACATGTTGAACTCCGATTCACCCGCAATCCCACCCACGTTTTCCCTTGAAAGCCTCAGGTAGGCTGTTTCTGCTCAGGGCACGCACAGAAGTTTTGGCAGTCACATCAAGCCGTCGGTAAAAGAATGACGTTTCCTGTCTCTGAAATCAGCACACAGTGGAGGCAGGATATTTGATATACCAGAGAAAAATGAGGACTATTATTAACACAAGACAAATCCTTAATCAAATACAATGTCCTCTTAGCTCAATACACAAACGCCGTATCAGAGAAGAGAATAACTTAAGACTATGATAAGTGTGGGAGAGACGCGCAAAGGGGAAAAAGTCAGCATACTTCTGTTCCACTTCTCTGCTTCATTAATCACTTGCTGCCAGGGTAAGACACCTAGCGATTATTTATTTGCACTTCTCCACACAGAGGCTATCACAACAAACAGGCCCGCAGGCTGCTGAGAACATTTGGGGGTGATTAATCAGTGGGCCGTCTGGAGAGACGGAACGCAACGGGGGGGGGGTTCTAACATGTGCTTCTTAATCTTTCATCTATATTCTCGTCAATAGGCAACCCGACAAAAACCAGAGGGGGTCCAAGTCAGGTGGAATGAGCTGTAATGTCAGATGGAAGAAGCGAATGTCTTAAGATGGGAGAAAGAAACAACTATTTGAATCAGATCAATAAACACATCCTGGAGAAGAAGCATCCTGATCCAGCAGCGAGGGGAAATGTGCTCCACCAAGATGTTAGTCACTACAGCCACATTGTTCATCCTATATCACACACTCATAAAGTCAACCGCTGAAACCCACATGAGAATGTACGGGGATAAAGGAATTCTTAGCACACACCACAGCTGGCTCTCATGTGCTGGGTCGTGAACCGATTACGGGCTATAATCCCCTCCATTCAGGAAGACGTGCATGGAGAAAGCAGAAACGCAGAGGAGATAAACCCTTCTCGCAGCTTTTAATTTGATATAGGGGTTTTGCAAGTCGCTTGCTTCTCTCGTACTCAACTGGACACGAAGAGGTGGGGCACAATATCGTGCACAACAACTCTTAATCATTGTAATGCTCCACTAAGAAGTACATTGTGGTGCAAACACGATACGGAAGATGTGCCAGAAGTGCTGCTTTGTTTCCCCTGAGTCTTAATGTAGCTCATTATGCATTAATTGCACAAGTCTACAGCGAGGTCAAAAGGTTAATTTTGTACATTTGCACATGATAAACTGTCAACAATTAGTTTAAAGAGTCCCTATCTGAACCGTTTCCACCCCACTGCCTCTATGCCATATATAGATGCAGATTAAAACAAAGAAAACTGTGCGATCACGATGAAATGGTTCAGCTATTGAGGCTGTGGGTGATGAGGTAAACATTAAACCACCTGTCCTGACAATAGCCTTATCCTCAGTGGTAATCTGAGGAAGCTGGGCTCTACCAATTGACATACATAAGGATGCGGTTGCTGAATGCGTGCGCTTCTCAAAAAATAAAGCACTAGCGTTTGGGGAAATCACCCCACAACCAGTGATTAGGCAGCTATTAGTTATTCATGTTGAATAGAAGGATGTGGCGTGGCTGAGCATTGAGGAGCAGTGATGCCTGAGAAAGCCCCACCAGGAGCCATCTTTGTTTCTCAGCATAACGGCAGCTCATGGGAGCTCACAAGGCCACGAGCTCCATTCTACAACCGCACACAATAGGTCATAAAATTCCTCAATGCATATTCCCTGCCACCAGCTATTGCAGTTGACTGTTTTTTTTTTTTTTTATTCCACCGAGTCTCCAACTACAACGCCGAAGTGACTGCGGTTGTAATGACAAAGATAATAGGCTCCATTTGCATGACACCTTTCACTGAGGGGCACTAAAGAGGTTTAGATGGCATCCCTCAGCCCCCACAGGCGTGATGCATAATATCCATTCAACAGGCTGCTGGTAAGAGAATTTCACAGAGTCTGGCGCGATAACTAAACGCTAATGTACTGATCATGGAGCCCTGTGGGCAGCTATCAGAGCCGCTATCGAGTTAAATGGGAAACGTGGGTAGGCAAACAGAGCCGGAAATGGATTGATGCTGAGGGCATGACCACTCCTGCCCACATGCGACTAATCGCACACAATTCTTCCTTTTTTATGGCTGCTACCACCTTCCTGAGTGACAAAAGCAGCCCAGTGTTAAGCGACAATCCTAGAGGTCTGTGCTCTACATTTATTCATTTCTCTGAAAGGAATCTGTCAGGAGTGATGGCAGTGCTCTCCCCTCTCCCCACAGGGCTTAGTACATGTGGACCCGGGGTGAGCACATAGGCTTGAGTCAGCACTTCAGCTCTTTGTTTGTCATCCCCCCTCTCCGCTGCCCCCCTGTAGCTATGTGAGTGGGCCAGACAGACTTCCTGACTCAGGGCTTTATTTGGGGGGAACAGGAGAAAAAGCTTCGGGTTGTCCCTCTCGAAGGCAGCGACAGACCCTCTGCCTTTCTTTTCTTTTTCCCTCCTATCACTGGAGCTGTTTGTCATTCATAATGACAGGCACAAGTGATTCTATGCTGCCCGTCACAACACAGCCCATCACCCTGGTGCTACAGGGGGCACAACACCATCACACCATGTTATCCTATCCCGGGGAAGACACAACCCCCCAGAAAGCAGCAAGGAAATCCACCACAACATGATTCTGCGTTGGTTGTGATTCCGCGTAGAATTCAAATCAGGATTTCTCATGCAATATTCAGCATATGCTCCTGTGCAATATACAGTATAAGAGTCACTCTCGGCTGAGTATCTCCTCTACATGCCAATGATTGATACAGTAAAGATATTATCTGTATCTTTATATCAAAAAACAATATTGTCTGCAACCTGAGAATCACAGACGATTATGAGTCAGAGTGAAGCGGTGTTTTGCTGGGTGGATGAGAAGGAGCATGAGGGTAGTGGGATGCATCTACATGGTGTACATCCCTGAGGCTCCGAGGCCAGACTGGATCTCCATCAACACCTCAGCCTTGACGTAGCCTGACAGGCCTGGGGTTGATTCACACCTGGGCTTATCTACAGGCTCCAGCCCTTTCACGGCCTCAGCTGGTGCTGCCACTGAGTCTGCCGCTGCACAGAGGCAGCCATTAGTCCCATCAGCCCGATTATGGCAGCAAAATACCAGCTGGTGTTTTATCCAACAGTAAACAAAGACAAATACCACAGAGCAGCTCAACCATCTTGGCTACCACCCACTCCATACTTTTGATGAGCCATTCGCTGCCCTGGGCATGTGTTTCTCAGATTCAACAGATTGATATGAATCAATTCTCATTTGTCAGGCTCCAGAGGTAGAGACAATGTTAACATTTCAGCTCCACTGTGGCTGTTTCCTTAAAAATGGAGCCAGGATTTCTATAGTATGTTATACATGCTATACATTCTGCTCACACTCTCGCTTTGCTGGAAGAATCCATCTCGCTGTGGCTTGACAACAAAACCATTAGCCTCTCACCTTCAGGGAGCAGATAGTCCAACTCCGACTGCACAAAACTGCACATTCCACAGAGCGGAAAAGAGAGAGCGGTACAGAAAGAAAGATAAATCGGGAGAGAGAGGAAAGGGAGGAAAAACAGCACCGCAGCCCACAAAGCAGAATCAAACACAGACACACAAGAATGCATTTGCTAACCATACACACAAACACACACATGCATCACACATCCAAGTGAGCTGAGTGTTGCCTGTGTGCAACATAACTTACTTGACTCCCATGGTAGAGAATCCAATATTCTTCTCCACAGGAACAGACCTCCTGCTCCTGAAGCTCTCAGAAAGGAGCATCAGTACAAGTACGGCTTCTGAATGACAACACTTACAAACACATTCATCGCAGACAGCTCCTGTCCTGCTCTGTGTCTTTATCCCCCTGCCATGTGGGCCAGATCCTCTGCGCTCGGCCGACCCCTCTGCTCCACGTAATCTATCCTCCCTCTTTGTCAGTGACAGAGATCCCTGCTGTCAATCACAGCGCAGCCAACCAAACACAGCACTGTCCTTGTTTGTCCGCCTTGAGCCTCTCTGAATGGATCACCCCTGCTGTTAGTGGTCAGAACAACTGTTTCCCCCTCCCCAGCAACATGTGATTGCATCTTTTACAAACAAACAGGATGGACTGAGAGGCCAAGTTCCTCATGCAAACTTCATAAACAATCAGACGATACAGCTGAACGGACAATGGACTTCAGCAAGTCATCCAACATGTGTTATTCAGAGCAAGAACAAGCACTTGTGATCCTGCAGTGCTTCCACTTTCCAAATGCAGGACTCATTATTGAAGAGATGCTTGTCCCTCCCTCTGACTAAATTATAGTCCAGTGGAGATGAGAGGGCTATTTCAACTTCCTGATTTCCAATCTCCACTTTTGAAAGAAAAAATCAGTTACATTTTATTCCCACAAGCTAATGACTAGTTTCTATGGTTACTCCGAGCAGCCTGGGGGATGAAGGGCAGCGTGAGTGTTGCTGACACAAAGGCAGGGTCTTGTGTGTGCAGGAGAGCCGAGGCTAAATGGCCCTGCTGCCACAATTACAGGAGGATTCCTTCTGCACAATCACAGTCATTACTGCACAAACACTCACCTGGGCAGCAGCTGCAAGGCAGCGATGGATGACCATAAAACCACTTCCTCCTGACACTCCTCCAGGGCCGCATTCCAGCAAACAGCTGTCCTCCCTGCCCCTGCAGCAGCCCGACCGCCAGCCTGTGTGCCACCTTTAAAGTCTACTGACTGCTGGGTCTCCCAGGTCTTCTATACAATTCTATTCATTACCTCCCTGTATGTTTAGAGTGAGTAAATCATCCATCTCCAGGGTATGATAAGTGTGAGGTAGCAAAGTGACAAATGAACTCTCCCCCCTCCGAACAAACATAAACAAGGGACCAACAACAGACCATGGAAACTGTCTCATGCTGCTATGCAGAATTGAGTCCACTGATCCAAGTAGGCTGCAAACTGAGCAGTCGCCTCTTCTCAGCGGTGTACGCTAAGAAATCCCATGTGCCCGGTGCGTAATAAACACACCGTCACAATCAGCAGGTGTTAATGGAACAGAAAGATGGGCAGAAGGATCTGCGAGGCGGCAGTTAGCCACACCGTCTAGCTCCTGCTGTGAGCTCCGCCTGGTTTCATTACACAACGCTGTGTCAATACACTAATCATATGCTCTGTCACAAGGCAATCAGTGCTTAACGTGCTAGTCAGCTGAACACATGGCTCTAAATTCATTACCCCCGCCCCCAGTGACACACTGACGTACCCATACACACATAATGATATTCACACACACACACATCATCCAGTCAGAGTTTGACCCCCGACTCATCCTGTCTCTCTGAGACTGTATAGTCAGTCTAATTGCCAACTGGTCATTACTGACCCTGAGGTCATCTCGGTTTCAGGCTACATCCTACCATTACCAGAAACAGGAAGCAGGATAAAAGAGTGATTTTATAGCAGGAATTTCGTAGGTTAGAGAAGAGAGAACTCCTGCACAACGTGCATTTACTTGCAATAAACTTGTCATACGACCTTCATCTGGTAAAACTGAGGGACAAAGAATATGGCAGACAGCAACTGCGTCTCTCAAAAATACATTCTCATACAACTAAAATGCAATCTTAGCATTGAAAGAGCCACAAAGTCCAAAGGAGGCATAAATCAGCAACAGTACTTTAACAGAAGAGACTGGGGTTCACATCCCATATAGGACCATTATTATTAAATTTCACTTTCACTCAGTAGTTAAATGACTTGGTTAGGTTTAGGAAAAGTAGCACAACCCATTCACAACAGCTTCTCCTCAATTTTCTGGGCTACTAAGTTGACGAGTCATTTAATATGTGACTTGTTGGCGGAGAGGGAGCAACAGTAAAGCAATTAAATAAATTGCAAAGATTTGCTGATCTGAAACACATTTGGAATACATCACAGACAAACATAATGCATCAGGAAATACGCTTCACTCCAAGCGTATAGAAACTTAATTTTTCTGACTATGATTTGTCAGGTGATGAGTCCCTCAGGCTGTATACATTTAATTAAAAGACATATCCCATCATCAAAGAGCGACGTAAAAACAATCTACAATAAACAGCAACTACTTCACTATATATCTGTCAAGCAGAAATTTCACCCTTGCTTTGAATGATGCATTCTTTGTATGATTAACGAAATTTCGTATTTACAAAAAACAGAAGCATCACCACCATATTCACCATATTCATTGTTGATAGATGTGAAAATTCTCCCACAGGCAAGAACACAGAGACTAAAACCAGTTTGAGTTTCACATTTGTCTACACAGCCTGGAAGGTATCTGTGTCAGAGATTGCATACGTTCATGTAAACAAATGAGTTATTTGCACTCTTAAATTAATAACTTAGTTCTCTACGATTAGTAAAATTAATTATCTTCATGAATGTATTAATTTGATGCCAAGAGTCTGATGCAAATGATTCAGTAGTTTGTTGCTCTAAGCATTAACTAACCAAATCTCAAAGTTCAGCTTATTTAACTTGATACTATGAGACTATTTTTAAAGAATCAAGTAATTTGAAGGCACAATTAAGTAAATCAGGGGCTCAAATAACGACTCTAAGGGGAAACATTACTGATCTGTATACAGTAAGTGACTCAGAAATGTGACTCTGACCTGCTGAGCTCTGTAGAAATCAGGGCAACATTTTTACTAAAGTTATTTTTCAACTCAGCAGACGTATTAAATGAAACAAATTAAATGCTTTTTTAACCGGCTGAACGGTTGACTTATTTTTCCAATGAAAAATTAAACATCACTTTTGTTCATTGCGCTATTCTTTTCTCTCAGAAGCACACCAACTAGAGCAGCTAGACTCTAGTTAATTGCATTCTAATTAAAATTTCATCTCTGAGTGAAACGGTGTTAGTGAATGTCAGACAAGTGTCTGAGGAGCCTTCTCCACTCCAGTGGGGTAAAAACTGCTGTTTAGTTATTCTGCTCCAACATCCTGGGCTCTCAGGCTTACACATGCATCCCTCTAATTGTATCTTTGGAGAACAAAAAAAGAATACTAATCAGATATGAGTTTTCAATCAAGTCTAAAACGTGAAGGACACTAATTTCATCTGTTGCTTTTCTCCAAATGAAGAACTACCGGAGCAAAAAAGAAAACATTGCTGATTGATTCAGTTCTTTTCGACTGTTTGGGAGTTACATTTCAATCAGCACAGACATACAAAAAGAACAACAATACAGTGATGATGATGATGATATCCCTTTTGCAGGCAACAGCTGCAGAGGGTCAGGAAGAGGGTGTGTTTCAAATCAAGCACAGTGCATCTCCGCCACCCTTTTTTTGTATGTGCTGAATGCGATGCAGTTTAAGGCTGAACCGTCATCACTGTGTTTCTGTGGGCCAAGTTAAACATCGCATTCTTGGCAGCAAATTATCTTTGGGATAAAACGAAAGGTGGAACCCCCTTTGCTCCACCAGGACCTGCTACAGGGGAAAAAACAAGCCCACCTTCCTCTTTTTTCCCTGAGTTTAGCCCAGTCTGGATGGCTAGACCATCCACTCTTTTTGAGTTTAGGTCCAACAAAAACATGAAAACTAATAAATCAGTGTAAGGAATTAACCCTGTCTAGCAAAGGCCACTCCTCCCTGTTGTTTAGGCCCATACTGCTCTTGTGACGGGAAGCGAGACGCTCAGGAAGTTGCATATTTAGTGGAGGATCTGGAACGTCCCCTTTGGTCGAAGGAAAGGCCTCATGGTCCCACTGATATACCCTGACCCTGTGAAAGCTGGCAAGACAAACTCCATTTGGGGTGCTTGAAGAAAAGCTAAGCTCCACACTGATCCCCCCATGGGCTTCCTGTCACACTCCACAAGTCTCTTCACTGGTTTCCTCTCCCTCCTGTGGTGCAGGGCTTCAATGGTCCTATGCATCATTCTTAGCCAGCTTCTCTTTCACCAACATTCATTACGGCATAGCGCTCTTTGGAGAGCAGAGGCAGGGAATGTATGCACTGACCGGCCTGCCAGGGAATCTATCACTGACAATATAGCACATTTCACCAGCCATCCACCCGCCTGGAGAGGGTGAAGTATTCTCCAGGGCAACAACACCAGAGCCAAGCGTTGCTGAAAAAGCCTGAGATACACGGGGACCAAATGGTTTCAACGGATTACCAAATAAAAGCCCTGCACTGTAGCTGCAGCTGTAAATGTAGCCGTCTGGGGCTGAAAAATCTGTTATAGGCTGAAGAAGCAAAACAAAGACAAAATAACTAAACATAAAATACCTCAGGACAATACTCAGCTTTAACCTAAGCCCCTTTCGTGAGACACTCCCTCTTCATATCAAATTATGTAATTCTATTATCCATTCATGGGCACTGGTGCCTGTCGCTAAAGGTTCATTTAGTTCCATGATGCGTATCCCAAGGCATGCCATAATTCAAGCATGGCAAGAACAACATCTCCATTGAATAGGTGTCCCACATGGAGGTTAACACCATGAACCGCAACCTTCAGCAGACATTTGAAGGCGAGTCTGTGCACATCTCCTCTTCAGCTTTCTCTCACCATCACACACTTGAAGCCTGGATGCGTGCAGGTGTGTATGCAAACACGTTTCACACCACAGAAGCTCGCTCTAATCTCTCTGCGTTTTGACAGACTCAACCATTTGACAGCACAGGGGAGGTGCTTACCTAATGAAGAAGGAAGCTGCTGCAGATGATGAAGGCGAGGGGGAGGTGGATGTACTGGTGACGGGCGCTGGGAGTCCCGCTTGGCTGGAGCTCCTCAGTCGGCTGGGCGTCAGGGTGCTGCTGCTGGAGGTGTTGGTCATGGTGGTAACGGGGGCCTCCAAGGCTGTGACATCCCTGCCTGCATCCCCCATCAAACCATGGGCCTGTTGACACACAGATACAGAGATTAGACCACAACCACCACTTACAGGTTTTGCCGCTCCTGCCCACCTTTCCTTCCACTCCATTTGCTCCCCCTCTGCTCTGGTCTGCCACAGATGGACGGGCAGCTGCTGCAGCCAGTACCGGTTAGTGGGAGTCAGCAGTATCCACAGCAGAGAGCTCCCCACAGAACGGCAAAGGATGCTGCACCATTCATTGATTCTGGCAACATTCACAAGGTTGCTCTGGCTGTGGCCTACTGTAATTAAGTGATAACCCGCATTTAATTAGTAATTAAATCACTAGCGATTTACCTCACTCTGCTCCCGATTATATCTATACCTCCATGGCTAATTTGGCACTTTGCTCATCAGGAATGAGGAAAGTGTACTGAATAAAATCCTGCAGCTTGAGTCAGACTATCTGAGAACGAGTTTCAAACAGAGCAAACAATCAGTAATTATGTGGCAGGTGAGGTTTGTTCCATAGCGTAAATGTTTATGAGGCTGCTGAATTGTGTTCACATGGGCACACCCTTCTCTGGAAGCCCGGTAATTGAACAGGAGTAAACTGAGGTGAGCCGCATCTGTTTCAGCCCTCCGGCTCTGGGAACTCGTGCCAAAGTTATGATTTACTAACACTAAAGACACAAAGCAATACTTGGTATAGCATCTGTATGTCTTTACATTTGTTATATATGTTATATATATATATGTTTACACAAAGGAATAGGACTTGATATTGCAGTGAAAAATTAGCCCAGGTGACATGTGACAGAAGCAAAAAACATATTTATTTATTTATTTTATTTATTTATTTGACAGGGACATTGCACAACAAATGTGTTGCACAGACCAGATATAGCTCCAAGCTAATTTTCATCTGTAGTCCCTGGGCGGAGGCAAAGTGACAGCAGGTTTTTACAGGTGGACAAAGAGCATTCTCACTTAAGAGTCCATTCAATACATAAAAAAATAAAAAATAAGGCGCTGGCAAAATAATCACTTCAAGAGATACATTCAACTACAATATTTGCACAGTGCTACAGTGCTCCAAAAAATGTATCAAAGTCACATATTTAGAAGTTTTTTTTCCAAGTTTGGCTTAGATGTAACTCTGCACCATTGCTTGCACTAAAATGCACTGATCTATGTAGTCCCTACCTTTCTCTTTGCTCACTGCAGCTCAAGCACACTTATGATTCTGCTTCAACACTGTAAAACTGCACTACACAATGGCGAAGTTGCAATATTGGAGTAATTCAGCCGTACGCATTCAAGCAGGAAACCGATTTTGAGAAGAAAAGTGACACAGAAATCCCCACCCAAATGTTGACAAGATTGGTTCCATACAGTTGTAATGAAAACCCAGGAAGTTTAAATCAATATATAAATAACACTATATGGACAGTGTAAATTACTAGATTTTACTAAAAGGGGATGTTTAAACAAGTTTTAAACAGGATTTTTGAGAGCCTCTTGTTGATTGGAATTGTTGTTGTGACACAAAAAGGTGAAGGGCAAAACCATCATGTACTGTAATTCCTTTAACTGTGTCTAATTGTCCATTGATACATTGGCAATACTGTCATTTTGGTAGGAGTTGCAAATTTACAAAAATTCCTATCATAGTGTTTGTGATGATGAGTTTTAGTATTACGCGGAGGAAGTATAAATATGAGAAGGTTTTAGCATAGAGCCTGAGATGCAAAGAATAATAAGAGCACATAAAGCCTTCTAACCCTCTGTTTCTGTTTAAATTTGAAGCAAATACTGCGGCAGCACAGCGGAGATGGAGCACAGAGAGGGTCAGCTGGAGCTCAGAAGCCTGCACTGGTCCACTGATTGCTCCAGCAGAAGGAGTGCAGAGAGCTAATTATACAAGCCAAAAGCCAGCTCTGAGACGGTACTTCAGCTGGAGTCACCGTACTGACAAAAGGTTAATCCCCAGCGGAGCCTCTAGTTTATCCTGCGGGACAGTGATCAATAGCAGCTGACGAGACCCGGTTCTGTGGGTTTTTTAGCATCAGAAATTAAATAAATAAAGGCCGAAGTTTTCCGAAAAACATTTATAACACTGACACAAGAACATTGTGTAATCAGCAACGACCTTGAATAGAACACAACACAGCGCGGCAGCCTCAGTGCCATTTGACAGGATATGTATTATAAACACAGTTCAGGCCCTCTGCATATTTACCACCTCGGTGTTTGCCCCAGATTCATGTTTGGCAACTAAAATAACATCCTTTACAATCTTTTTTATAAAGTGTGTGGCCTTCCACTATCTGCCATTTGTCAACACAGACTGACAGCTGCACTATTTATATGCCAGGGCTGACATGTGAGTGCTATACATCAGGATGTGAGGACATACTTACATTCTCACATTCACATGAGAGGCTTGGCTCTCGCCCCGAGGAGTCCTGACACTGTTAGCTTTACATGCAGCACAATGTGTTGCTATATTAAAGCACGGCTGCATTATCTTTCCCCACAAAAGCTCCACTGGCCATTTGTCAAACAGCAGCCTGGCAGTGCATGATCTGAAGGAATTCCCACTTTCCCATTTCTCCCTTTTCAGCTTGTTATCAGAGTTAAGAATCGCAGCCTTGTTTTAAAGATCTGGCTTTGCTCTCTTGAGACTTCATCATGGAGGTTAAGTCTGATAACACGCTGCGGCATGTGAAGTTATGACTTGAGAAGCACACTATGGAAAAACTGGCTGCAAACTGAAATGAGCCAAATACAGATCCCAGCGCAGCCGCCAGAGCAGAAAGCCCCACACCATGCTGGTGTCGGTGACAGGTTAGGAACTCGGCGCATACCAGGGAAGTAGACCCATTACACTTTGGCACGAAAGACTAGAGCACTTCACACGCAGCCGTACAGGAAGCTGATGTGTATAGCTCATCAAATCCATCGCTGATTGAGTCGGTTTAGTGCCTGTTTTATAATCAAGTGGCAGCGAATTTAAGGAGCATACAGGGACAGCTGGTCACAGGTGGGGCTGGGGTGTGGGCTTGAAATGGAAAAACTATAGACTCACATCACACATGTAGGTCCACACACACACATACACACGCTTGAGCTCATCACAGTGCCTATCAAAGAGTATTCCCCTCAGTATTGGGACTGGGGACTTAAGCTTCACAGCCAAGCTGCTCTCTGTAGCCTTGGACCTGGACTGGCCCTGATTCTGGCTGAAAAGTACAATCTATCCCCTGGTCAGGTAATTAGGCTGTGTCAGTGGAGCCATGTGTGCTCGGCCGTTTGGCACCAAAAGTCAGTAATGAGCTGGCCTTCCACCCTTTAACCCCCAGCCCTCCCTGATCTCTTTGCCTTGGTTTTCCACTGGAAAGAAAAAGCAGAGAGGGGTGGGGGTGAAAGAGACAAAGCGAGAGATTTGAGCATAATGGAAAAAGTGAAGAATCAAAAGAGTGAAAGGGGTTTGGGAGAGTGCTTCCTATGAGGTCTGGAGTGAGCAGGGTTTCAGCCAGCATCCTATCAGGAGACCATCTTCCCTCCCAAGACTGCCAGGACTCCCCTGTGACCTTTGATCCCAGCAGTCAACAGACGATTACTGCTGAGGTGAAATAGGCCTTGTGTTAATCTGGCTGTCGTGCTTGGTTGGCCCCTGTAACCAACAGAAACCAGCTGAGGTGAGAATCGACTAACAACACGGGACTCCTAGCACGTGATAGAAGAACTAACACTAAACACCATCACGTTTAGCTCTCTTGACGGAGGACGTTCAGTGTCTTTAAGTAAATACCACAATGCAGATGCTCAAATTTTTCAATTGTTTCCGAATTTGGCAAGAGAGTTAATTTTCCTTCCCTTTCCTTCCTGTATCGTTTTCTTCTCTCGTCGTCGTCGCTCTCTGTGGCAAGTTGCCACGGGAGCCCAGCTGCACTGAAGCAGCAGCAGCCAAGATCATCTGCTGGGCTTCAAATTGGTGGCAGTGGAGCAGGCCATGGCAACCAGCGGGCCAATAACGGAAACCCTCATGAGTCAAGAACACTTAGTCTTTGTAGATTAGTGCACATGTGCTTGTGGATTTAATGTAGCTAAGGGTGAATCGCAAATTTGGGTCAATCATTTTCTTGTTTTGAATAGAAGCCTAGCATTGCTTGTAATGTGATTTTCTGGATTAGCTTAACTGCTTGAAGCTCATCATTCCAACAGCTAGTAAAACCAGGACTTACCTGAGATATTGGGAAGTTGGAGAATGTCAACTTTGGTTTTGCACCAAGTTCTGGCCCTGCATTGGACTGTCTAAGAAAAGTTTGTGTGCCATTTGCCCAATTCAACGCAGTTCACTCACATGACCCAGTGTCAGCCAATTATAAAGATGGAGGCAGATAGTTTCTATTCAGCAAACAACCACAAACATTATGATTCCAGATGTTAACCAGAGCCTTTTCCCAAATGGGAGAGTCAAGGTGCTCTGTAATGGGCTGTGTGTGGGAGCGCCCCAGGCTCCTGCTTGACACACTCTGAAAAATGTCTGTGTAACCCACACACAGTCCATCTCTGCTTCTTCCTCTGAACAACACTGCACGCTTTCCCCACATAGAAACCAAGAGGGGGATCATGAATTAAAGCTTGTGCCTTTCGGCGCTGTGTAACTTCCAATCCTCAAGAGCATGTGTGGGTTTTGTCATTCTGAAGGATTCAGGTTTAATGAAAGAAACAAGCTTGAGAAAATAACACTGTTTCTGCTGCGTTAGTAACTTAATGTCCTGAAGGGACATTTCTCTCTGTCCAACGAGCGCCCCAGCCTCAGCTACAGGCACTGAGCAACTCATCCCAGCTCCAAGGGCCACTAATTGCTTTTAGACCCATAGATGGAGAACACAAGTCAGCCTCTCCCTTCTGTGCCAGGCTGTTTGATTTGCCCTAGATTGCATACATGCAGTTAAAAGCTTCTGATAGCCTCCCATAAACTATCTCTACAGGCACTTGTTGACATTAAAGGGAGGAGTGAAAAGCTGTCTTCAATTTCTCAAGCAGAAAGAAGGAGTAACACTGCCAGGACCTGCAACACACTGCAGTTATCAACACAGCTAAAACAGAAATGGCAGCATGTGCAGCTTGTGAATCTGATGGGAAATATTAAGTGCACAGACTAGATGATGTTAACACGTGCTGTTTGGTCTGTACATGGAGTGTGTCTGGTGTAGAATGTCACAGAGGTTTGTCACTCATGTCTGAGACCAGATGTCCCTGTCACTGCAGGAAGAGTCTCATCAGTAAAAAAAAGACACCTTCATATCAGTAGCCAGAAATACACCGTGAGATGAAAGACATCAGTGTCAGGAGTAATAACTTTTCCTGTAAAACGAGGAGTTGAACGATATGTTTTTTTCAGGGACGATACCAACTATTAGTAATAAAGAAGACTCATTTGTTTTTAGAACCAATATACATTTGCAGTAAAAATGAAACTACATCGCTACACTTTGCTGAAATGTCGCTGTTCATATAGTATAAAATTCTATTTCAAAAAAGCTGACTATCGGATCCAAAAATCGCCCAGGCCGATAACTCAACCCTATTGTCAAACTGCTGAAAAATGAATCACCTAAAGTCATAACAAAGGTACAGCAGCTCCAATGATATTAAGGGCAAAATTCAGGACCTTTCCAAATCCCTCATCCATCCAACAAGGCCCAGACTAATTCCTGAGCCAGCATTAGAGAGCAGTTATATGGTGAAGCTGTGGGGTGGTCATTTGAAATGCCCTTGAGGAGGAGGTCAGCAGATTAGTGTTGAGATGACCTCTGACCTCACTCAGGCTCCTTGACTACTGAGGAATGAGAGGTCAGCACTCCTGCAGAGCTCTGACTCACAGATTCTCTCCAGGGCTTTATCTTGTCTAAAGGTCTGAAATGTAACATTTGTATTAACAAGACTTGACCTGATGAGCACGACCACACAGTGTTGATAAATTGAAGAAAAAAAACATCTTTACAAGTATTTTACAGTAAATTTTTCATTATTTAGGTTGACTAGAATATGTATTATTACATTCTCACTACTAGTTATCTATAAATCTCCATATAAAGGCTCCTTCTTCTCTAATTTCCATGCATGTGGTGGTCATATGATGAAAAAACCTCAAAAGGGCATTTCTGAAATCAGACTTTTACATTACCAGGTATTGTTTGCAACCTTACCTCTAAGAATTTAAACACATGCCACTATTAAAAGGTTTCTCTATAATAAAGCTGCAGCTTGATGCGTGACATGAAGATGAAAGTGGACACATACCGGTTTGGGCTGAGGGAGGAAGTTGTTGACCCTGGAGATGCTCCACATGCCCTCGAGGTACTGCTGTGCCTGGATGGTGACGGTGCTCAGGGATCCAGTGAGTTGCCCTCCTGCCACTGTCACCTGAACGCTGGTCTTGGGCCCTGAAGAGGTAGAGGGGCTCTGGGACCAGCCTGGTACCCTGTGTCGCTCCCCTAAGGGCAGCACAGAGCGGGTAGCAGACTGGCTCTTCGACAGCTGTTTCCCATGGACACTGGAGGACGACATGGTGACTCTAGAAGGCTGCGGTATAAAGGATGTCGTGGGCAGAGCTGCCATGTCTGAGCTGAAGGTGACGACGGGAGCGTGGAGCGTCTGCAAGGCCTCCTGCCTCAGTTGGTGAAGAGGCGTCGAGCAAACCTGACAGCAGCCGGGTTCATGGTTCCCAGGTGTTTGAAGCTGCTCGAACAGGAAGGTGGCATATCCGGGGTCCTGCAGAGAAAACAGACAGAAGGAAGGTGTTGTAACTCACATGCACAATATGCTAAACTCAGATACTATGCAAGTAACATCTGAACCAAATCTGTTGTTTTGCAAGAATTTCCTGTACGTTGTTAACATTTTCCAGGCGTGTCAGTGGTCTGCTAGCAGTGTGGTCTCTAACTGCCCCCCTGAGACCTCACCCTCTGCTTTAACCACTTTCTCTTTATCAGGCTGTTTGTTTGAGATGCAACCTAAGACCAGTGATCAGGTTCACCAGGCGTCATTTCACAGTGTCTGCTGGGTATCTGAGACCAAACAAGCCAAACGTGGGGAGACATCTCGGATATAAGGCTCAGAGGGATTAGCAGAAGATCCCACAGAGACATTCCTCACAAAAAAAAAGAGCTGGTGAGATGTGGCTTTTATTTATTTTGTGAAACTTTAGAAAGACCGAGGGCGGGTCAGGCAGATTTCAGCTTATTACTGCTTTTAGAGTCGGCGTCCAGTAGAGTTTTGTCCTTTTGCTTCATCGCTCAGAAGGCTCCCTGGGGTTGTCCATCTCTGCTTGGGAGGAACGACAAAGGAAAAACAACAGCTGAGGGGACTGTAGCATCCACCGCTATAAAATTTACATATGATAAGTGTCCCGCTGTGAAAACATATGATACGCCACCAAATGTGAAAATAACTAACTCCTCCAGGAAGCCGGAGGCGTACGGAGCGCTGCACTATTCAAATCATGAAGACAGGGAGGAACATAACTTTCTGTCTGCTTTAGGGAAACAAACACTCACACACAAACACACACAGAGATACAAGATGGTCTCTTAAGAGGCATAAAGGGGCACTGTAGGCTTCTGCCCAGTGGAGTCGTGGACTAAGACAGGAGCTCACAGCCCGTACATAAATGTTTATGAGACCTTTGCTCCGTGGAACCTCCGAGGTGATCAGGAGGAGTGAAGCAACGGGGAAACAACAATCCACTGCTCTAATGCAGTGCCACTTAATACAGCTAACCCGACAGGCCCAGAGACCAGAGAGGCAGGCCCAGGGACTCTAAATCTCCTCCGTATGAAAGCAGCTCAATACACAGACTTTTAGATTACCCTTCTCTGCCAACACAAACAGCACTGATAGTATGAACACGCAGGCTTACATTTCAGCCTTACATTTCCCCTTAATCTAAAAAAAAAGCGATATTATTATGGATAAGTACAATCCCCATATCATTGCTTTACTTAAAGGACAACCATGCGTGGGACTGTGTCTGGTCTAATGTTAGCTGAGTGGTTCTGGTTAATGATTCACTAAAGTGGCTACTTGCTTTACACATGGGCAGTCATGGGCAGCACAACTAAGGAATACAGTCAGGATGTAGAAATCCCTATAAATCTCCCCGCGATTGAGAACCCTGATGGGCTTCCTAATGGTTGATAAAGTATGCTAAGTGAATGTTGATGCTACGGTATATCCAAGCGAGGATTTAAGTGTAAGAAGCTTACAGTAGAAATATGCTAAAGCTTTTAGAAATGATATCTTGTGCTGCTTGATCCCGACACGTGAACGATCTCTCCTGTTAAGCTCAGACGGGATATTTATGACAGGAAATAAGATGAAACAGCCTATGACAAATTGGAGCGAAATGCGAAACAGAGCCACGGCTGTTTTCTCAGTCTAGTCTGGCTTCATGTAAACGCCTTCCTAGACAGGAAATTGAAGCAAAGTCATAACCAGCCAACTCCACCTCTTCACCCTTTACCCTCGGACCACTCCTTACCCACCTCAGGGCACTGGTAGATGGAAGAAATCAATTCCCCTCTCTCTCCCTCTCTTCTCCATGCATTGTTAGGTGTTGATTTAGGGGAGCTAATAAAAGGACACACAAAGCTGAGCCCATCTGCTATTCAGTTAGGATTCTGGAGGTTAGAGAGTGGGCTTCTCCTGTAAAGCTGTCTGTAAGCTTTATGCCCGGTGGAGTGAATGAAGGGTCAGGGCTACGGGGCTTAAGAGGATGATGGCACCGATGATGAGGATGATGATGATGCCGGGAATGTGGAAGGGAATGATATGGGCGCAATGAAACTGAAGGCCACAGAGTCCATATTTATATAAGAGGCATCAAGATCGGTACATAACTCACACATCAGCGTAGGTTTGGATACACAATAAAGCCGGCTGAGAAGTCATCGCATAGTTGCAACCTTAAACAGCTTATACCTGTGTGTTTGCGCTTTCATGCTAACTGCTTGAGAGCTTGTGGATGAGCATAAAGTGGAAAACATGAAACGCGCGACGCATGAGTGCACCCGTCCCTGCAGCCATGTTGTTTCTTTTATTATCCATTTGATCTATTACTGACAGGTGCAAGTGGGTGTGAAGAGTAGCACTGTTTCAGAGAAGTGTGTAATGCATGGCATCGACACGATCCAAACGCTCAAAGCGTTCCCGTCGGCGGAGAGGCGTGGAGCTACTTCAGGGCTCTGACTCCTCAGCCATTGTTCAAGTGGGAGATGGTTTCGGTTTCAAGCTGAGGTTTATCCATGGAGAGAATTAAAGTGTACAAGTGAGGATAAGAGGACAGAGAGAGAGGGAGAGAGGTGGGAGGAGGTAGGCCGGGGTTGTGGCCCTTTGCCTGGAGGCTTGTGGGCGGTTGTGTTGGTTTACTGCCTGTCAGCACTGATCTTTATTAAACTCTGGGGACAAATGTAGTCAGATGCTGTGGCCTTATTATGGAAAGGAGGATCACACTGGAGAGAGGAAGCCCGGCCTGTGGAATGAACCCTTCACAACTGCTAGAGTTTGTCTTTGTCCAGCACAGTAAGCGTGATGAAAACCAGGACAGCAGGAGCAGGAGCTGCCCAGCTGACTGTCTCTGTGGGTTGACGGAGAGTGTCATCGCAGACAGACCATGCCCAGAGGCTGATGGGAACAAACTCAGCCATAACTACTACTACTACTGGGAGGAAAGATGTGCATGATTTCTCCCCTGTGCCTCCTCCGGGTGCAAACAGAACCGGGCAAAGTCACACATTCCTCAAATCACACCTCATTTACCTCGTCTCCTCTGCACACTTTCTTTCTAACCAGACAAAGCAAAACTACCATCTAACTGTTACCACATTCAGTGTCTGATGTGGAGAGCTTGGCCAGATATAGCAAGCCGCCTGAAATCAAGGGAAGGTCACAGTGATTTGAAATGCATGAGGCCCCTCACTAGCCGAGACACTTTTAGGCACGCTCCATTGAAACGAAAATACTCTGGGAAACCATATTTTCTATTCCAGTTGAGCCCGACAGATATTTCTCAGGCATAAAAGCTCCCTACATCCCTCAGCAGCAGTGCCAGGAAAAAAGAAATGAAGTAAAATTGTATCAACGAGCATCCGTGATGAGAAAAATAAAGTAAAAAGTTTTGACATACCGTCGTCAGCAGCTTGTCAGCTTACATCTGAACTGTTTTAGAGTTACAATCGCTCTGTGGCAGTCTGCCGCTTGTGATTTACTTTCATATTTCTAACATCAGTCATAGCACAATTTGTCTGGAATCAGTCCTGAGCTGGCAATCAGGAATTCAATATTCCTCATGTGTTCATTGAACAGAAACACAAGCCAGGTTAAATCCTGAAAGTTGACTTTAAGACTAATGTGCTCAGTCCTCCTTGATTTCCTTCCTTCCCCTTTCAGGTTTCTATTTTATTATTCTACCTGCATGGAAACATTCCTCAAAACGAGCCAGTGCCACACCATGCTGCTTTATATCTGTCCTCTCACCAGCACCAGTCCTGTTTACAGATCACAATTCTTAAGTACTTCCCACTGCCTGCATTTCTTGTAAAAATCAAGACCACACAGCAGCTGCTGAATCTGAGGCCCTTTCAACTCCTGACTTTCCCTTCCTCTGCTTCCCTGCAAGGATGTGGCAGAGACCATCTCTGTTTACATGGCCTGAGACAGTGTTGACCCTAACCACACACTGCCTCCATAAGTCTCACAGAGATTGGCCCCCAATAAACCGCAGGAGCCCGGTTCAGATCTCGGGGTGAGCACGAGAGCCTCCAGCGGGCCTGCTTTCCCACAGGTAGCCTGCTTCACTCTGACAGCCAAGTCGGAGAAAAACGAGCACAGCTGCTGGCCTTGCCCCGAGTGAGCACAGGGCATTAAGGCAGATTACATTCCCAGGATAAAAGCAACACATCCAGCGGTGTAATCCCCCTCTGCCCCCTGCTCTTTCTCAACTATCCCACCACCTCCACGTCTCTGACCTGCTCTCCAAGCTGGCCGACTCCACTCGGATCGCCCGAAGGAGCGGAGAGGCTGGAAGGCCTGTGACTGATTAGATATCAGGTAGAGCTTTTAGTGCCGCAGCAGATCTGGGATACAGACCATTAAATTTAACCACTGCCTGCTCGGAGGCAGAGAAGACAATGACTCAGGATGTCACACTAGCAAGCTATTTAACTGTGTGGGAACGCCTTTGGTAGAACACAAAATGGGACGGTTCAACAAATCACATCAAACAGATGTTTGTCCCTGTCTGCTGACTTGACAGGATTAAACAAACCTGTAATAAGACTTTCCCCAAACAAGGCAACGGTATCTCCAGCAACACAAGCACACTGTCATTACCTGGCTGATAATACTCCCTCAGACAAAAAGCACACACACACTGCAGCGATGAATTTGCTCATCTTCTGTGTCTCTGTGAAAAAGAAAAACTCTGCTTTATTTTTCTGTCATTCTTTGTTTTGTTTTTTTATTTTTATCGGAGCACAATAAGATTCCATCAAATAACGATGAAATATCTCGGCTGCATCTCCTGCATTTCTAATGTGAAATTCGTCTTTTGTCTAAGTGTGGCTACATTTAGACTCTTATCCCATTATCTGAGCTTAAGCTTTTGTGTGAGATACAGTTGCAAAAAATCGATTGTGCTCTTGCCTTTTAGAGGCTGTGGTCTCCCTACTCCTCGCTGTCTCCGACTCTCCTGTGACTTCAAGCATTTTAAACTGAGTAACTTCTATAAATTGCAAGAAGATCCTCAGGGTTAAATAAAAGTGAAACACCAAAAAAACAATTAAGATATGCCAAAATTTTGATGTTATGTTCAAAATCATGATCTTTTAAACCCTGATTTTGAAGACAAACTGCTTCCGTACGCTGTCAACAGCACAATACAATGAACAAACTCATTTAGATCCAACAGATTACCTTGTTTGGAAGATTTTTGCATCCGTCTTCCCTTAAACGGACAGCCAAAACTCCCAGTGTCAAGCATCTGTTCAAGAGGAGCTCACTGAGATTGATGTCAATCTGTCTGCCCTGTGTGACTTGAGTCTTTTCCTCCCTTTAAACGGTCAGTGAACTGCTGACAGAAAATGCAAATAGGCTTTGCCCCTTAAGTGACACTTTCGACACACGATAGCACCACCTGTCCGCAGCATCACAGTGACACATCTTTTGATGAAGGATTACAGGGTGGAGAGAATCTGCCACTCGAATGAGGTTTTCTACAAAATACAGTTGTGACCTTTTATTGGATATCTTGATAATGTCTGGTATGACATGTGGCTTTGTTTTTAAGATTGCTTGCATTGTGATACAGTTTACTGTACAGCTCCTCCATAAAAACACGTCACTGTCTGTCAAAAATAAAAAGGCCGTGGATGCTGTTGACCCTCAGGTTAAACATAGGTGGAATCAGATGTAATCTCTCATGAGTGTTTACCAATCCACCCTGCAACCATTAATGACCTCCTGTAATGACATGTCACTGCTCCATATGGTCGGCTCATTTATCAATATGTGAGTGCTGGTAGCTCCTCTTACTGACAGCAAAATGAGAGTCACATTCATGTTTTTCTAAAAGTGTAATTACATAAAAGGTTCACTGAAACCACCTAAGAAGCAGAAATGGATGAAAAATGTGTGTTTGTTTGTTGCCCCTTGCGTGGCTTTACACCACACCCATCCATCACTCCAGCCTTTCGCCACTTGGCCAGTTAATTACCTTTTCCTGTTCACTCACGCACAAAAAGAAAACAAGCCCCTTTCAGACTGTTTGGACAGACTTCATTCTCCCTCTCCCCTCTTTTCCAACATCTCTCTCTCTCTCTCCTCTCTGTGGACGCGAGGCAGCCTTCACTGTCTTCAGCCAGAGATCAGTCAAGCTTTCATCAGCTTTGGCTGAGGTCAGGGTCTTGGGAGGTTCAGGATTCACCAGCAGTGGAGATTTTAACACGTGCCAAAAAAGATGTCTTTCTTAAGACATCTGGTGGTGAATGATCATTCTTCAATTCATAAGAAATTGATTTGAGAGATGAAACAGTGCTTTGCACAGAGAGAACATGAGCTTTCCCTCCAAAGTTTTCTCATTTGTGAAAGAAGTAAAGCTCAAACCGCCTTGATAAGCTAGACGGATGAAACAATTTTTTTCTCCTCTTCAAATATTTTCCACTTCCCTGCCTGTTGCTGGCAGTATAGCAGAGCTGCTTGCTATGCTGTCCTCACCAGAGAAACGGTGAATTGTGTTGCGTATGTATACTTGCACCAACGATTGTGCACTTCTAATTAAAATGGCTGATTTTTGGCTCACAGATGCTCTCAGGGTAGTTTCTCTCGCTCTCTCTCTCTCTCTCTCTCTCTCTCTCTTTCTCCCCCCCAACCAGGCTCGCCTGTGGAAACCAAACCAAAATGAGTACATAATGAAAAATTCAACAGGCAAGCTGGAGAGGCAGGAGCCAGGTGTTGCTGTAAACTCCAGGTGAAAGCAAGGACAGAAGGGGAGGAAGGAAAAAAAGGTGGGGG